>PNEQ01104949.1:0-30605 GCA_003012365.1 Medauroidea extradentata
TTTAAGAAACTAAATGACGTCGCGGAGTTCCGTTCCCCTCGCGGCCGACATGGCACCAAACGAGCAAAGCAAACGGAGACTAAACGCTGAGAGGAGCAGACAATAATTAAACTAAGACAAGGAGTTGAAGATAAAGCTTACCAGCTTACTAAAAAGACGTGGCTCTGGTGCCGTGACGGCCTCGAGGCGAGCGGACACATGCATCGAACGAAAGCGTAGAGACGAGTGGCCCGGCTCATGCAATTCTCCACCCGGCAGACGGCCGGGAGGAGGGGAAAGGAGGGGAGGAGGCACGAAGGCGGCCGACCGCGGCCGAGCGTAACCGAAACACATTCTTGACGTCGGGAGCGGAGAGGGGGGGGAAAACGTCTCGAGTTCATTAGAACAACACACGGCGGCTCACAGATTCGAATTCACCAATCTTCTGAGAGAAGGCAGAGTCAATGTTTATGCATTCACAGCTTGTTATGAATGAGGACTGGGCGGAAAGGCCAGTACATGTTAAGGAAAGAAGTTGGTGAACACAGGGATCAACAACATGAAATATAAACTCTTTCTCTTTCTTCATTCATCTGCTTCTATTTCTTGCCTGTCTTAGTGCACCTCTTATTTCTGATACTTGGCGGTAGTATCTTAACCTTGTTTTTAACTCACTTCAGTTCACATTTTTAAACTTTTCATAAAACCATTAGTGCTAACCAATTTTTTTGATGTATATTCCTGTACCAACTAATTCACATCAGTGGCTATTCAATACTCTGGAAATAAATGTGTAATGATAGAAGTTCACATGATTCTTACACTTGAGTTTTAATCTATCAGTCAAAAAATATTTTGGAGGAATTGGAGAAAGTGCAGTGGCTCGGCAATCTGACATGACTGAATTTGACGCTCATGGTTAGTAAGAGTATTGAGAACAGTTAATTTCAGTGTAGGCATATTGTGGTCGGTGATAATTATTTGTCAAAACGGCTCAGCTTCTCCGAGTTTAAATATAATAAACACTGCTATGAATAATGCCACAAAGTAGACCTATTGCCACAATGCCTATGTTCCTTTTAACCTTCCTATAATCCTTCTTTGATAGCACATTACAACATAAGATGTACAGTAGCTAATCATGGTTGGAGGGAGGAGAAGAAAAATATACAACACAGTTTTTTTTGTATAGGATAGCATCTTGTTCTGCCACAGCAGAAAATGGTGGGAGAGAAACACTTGACCACACTCCATAAAATATGCAAAAAACCACATAGCAGTTGTTCTTTTATGGGAAGTTATCGTGATAGTAGAGCATATCTCAATGTTTTGACTTTTAATGCTGTGAGTTAATGTATTATTAAAATTTATGAAAACATAATAAATAACTCATAGGCTAACTAATGTGTATAAAAAACAACTTTGAGCAGAAATATAATGTAAACATACACACTTGCTTGGCTACCATCTGCAAAATTATCTTTAACATTGTTACAAAAAGTTGGCAATTTGAACAAATGAAAATACAATTATGTGTCCACATAGTGGACATTACTAACGTCTGTGAAACGGAAAATTATTAAAAAAATTACAAAAAATATTAATTAGTTTTACAATGATCATAAAGTATATCAGCTTGAAAAAAGAAAATATCAGGGAAAATCAGAATTTAATTACACGAAATACATGACACCAAACGTGTCATCACGAAGCGTTGTTACTTCCGCGGGCTCCATAATGTCAAAATCTGGTGTAAGAAAGCTAGAAGCTAATAAAGCAACACACGTGTGTGCAAAAAGCCATCGTGCAATCGGGCAACAAATAATCAAAACAGCTAACAAATACTATGTGGTAAAGTCAAATAGCAACAAACACAGCAAAACCCTTCAAAAAACATTTTAAGACTAAGAGAGAATTTTTTAACAGACTGTGACTGAAAAAGGAATTTAGAAAAAAACACGTGAATTAAACAAACTATTTCAAGTACAACACATGACGGCAGCCGCCTTGCTCGCCATGGGGGGACAAGTCCCCAACCTAACCTATCACACTAAATAGGAGCTCGGAAGCATACTCAGTGCCCACGTCCAGAAGAGAAAGGAAAAAGTAAGCTGACGGCCCACGCAAGAACCTTAGTTCAGCCTGGCCAGAGTCTAGTGCCTGTGCGGTGGAGAGGAGAAGGGGAAGCATAAAGTAAGAGCACGGAAATACAGCGATACTAAACAACAGCCTTCCGAGCCGTCACGTCTCTACAATAGTCATGTGGTCCACTGTGCACCGCCGACGAGAGTGCTGTATGCACCCTGGTGCACAGGCAATGTGCGTTTGGCTTTTCTGTGATGGTATCTTTCTTGAGGTAATACTAATTTTACTATGAAAAGGTAATATTTCTTATTTATTAAAACTTTTCTGATAAATATATGTAAACATGAGTTGACATATCTTTCAGAATTTTGCAGGATGAGTTCTTACTTACATGATTTTGGAAGTGAATTTGGGGGCAGACTTGCTGTAAACATATTTACTACAGAAAACTGTGATTATAAGCCTCGATTACGTTACTATTTTTGAAAACATTGTGACTATCGTGGTTAGTTACAAAGTAAGCACTTTTGAAGACTCTTGTATAGACTAGTAATTAAAAAGTAATTTACATTGTTACTTTAGATGTACTTTTGAATTTAATACAATCTATGCACTTGTTACGTAACGTGATTTTTTTTTATCTTAAAAAAAAAGGCAGGAATGTACAAATTGTCTGAAAGGCTGAAAGTTATTAGGGTTTCTAAGTGCTCACTTCATCATGAACCACATATTATTTATTATTTATTTATTTATAGTTTCGTATATATTTTTTTTTGTTGAGTTTATAATTTCTGTCTTTATTGTTTAATGTTGTTCCTTTCTGACTGAATCATAATTCCAGATTCCTTATAACTAATGATTCTTCGTTTTTTCTTCTCCTTCTCCTCACACCTTTGCTTTACCTCAATTGGTGTGTTTTTTTCCTGAGCATATTGGCATTGTGATCTATGCTGAGCACTCTAACATAGTTGAAAGTTTGTTTTATGGAAAATTTATTCTTTGGTCTTGATTTTATTTTTATCCCCCTTCTCCTTTTGTCCCCACAATTGTGGTTGTTGGTAAACTCCATAATTCCTTGATGTCCATTTGTAAATAGAGTTTTTTTTTGTTGTTGTTTTTCTGTTTCTTTACACAGTTATGTAAATTGAAAATGTTTTCTGCTTTGGTTTTGGCGTTTGCTTCTCTTGGTGTGTATTGATATAAAACTTAAACAGTTGAAACATCCTGCCTAGTTGTGAACATTGTAATTTTCTATTAGGCTTAATTTTTTTTATACTTTGTTACATTTTATTTATTTACAGTATTTTGATATCAATTACCACCATGTAGTCAACTCTCAATTACATGCAGTACTTAAAAAATTAAAGGTTTTAAGAATTATTACACTAATGTTTTAAATGTACAATTCTTGACAGTACAAACTCAATTCCATAACTCAAAAACCTCGTGTTTCATAATCCCATAACCTCTATTTCATAACAGTAAAATGTCATTTTTTCAAATTTTTAACCTTGTTTTTCATACTGTTACAACCTCAATTTCATGACGTTACCTAGATTTTATAATGCTATAACTTTCATTTCACAATGCTACAACCTCAATTTCAGAGCACAACTGTATTTTAAATATAGTTTGTTCCATTTTTAATTACTTGCTACATTACATCATTCTCTATTAGCACTGTTAATCAAAGGTTGACTGTAATTCACTGTAACTTTGATGTTATTGTTGAGTGACACAGTGTTGTTGCTTACAGGGCTCGGTAGCTGAGAGTATGTGCAGCATGGAATTGCCATCAGCCGAGTCCATACCATCCGAAGTGTCATGGGAAGCCGTGGAGGAGCGTGATGCTTGCCCAACACTGTGGGTTCCTGACCATGCTGTCAGTCGATGTATGGGCTGTGACACAGAGTTCTGGTTGGGAAGGCGCAAGCACCATTGCAGGTGTGCTTGCTAATACTTGTAGTCTGTTTCCATCTCTGGTGTAAAAGTCTGATGGTGGTTTCCTTATCTGTAATGACAAAAGTTTTTGCAGTATAGCAGACTGTGGTGACAATTTTTGGTTTACTATGACTTTTCTGGAACAACTGCAACTATGTAAGTAGTAGGGTGGTGCCTACAATGGAATGCATTTGTAGTGGTCTGGTGGTTAATTCAGTTTACTTTCAGGCAGGACCTAATTTGGCTCTCTTGAGTTCATAATTGGGGCAAGAGTGTGTGTAGAAAAGGAGACAGATTGGGGTTGGCATTGCAATGAGTTAGGCTGGAGAACTGTGCAGTTTCTAAAGAAAAATTATTTACCTGTCATCTGTAAGATTATGATGGTGATAAAAAGGACAGGAGCTAAGAATCATATGTTTAATGGCAGTGATGTGGTTATCATTGATGGTAGTCTCTTTGCACCATTCTGTTCATTGAAGGATGAAAGGTAATGGGGTGCAGAGGTTCCAACAGTTGCAGTGTAAAATTGTACCTCTAATTTGACATCTTATTGCCATGCCTCAATCAATGACTGAATGTTTTTCACAGTAGAATTTGCTAGGATGTTAAGTGCTCAATTTTGCACATCAAATGACTGAATTTGGTCAGTGTGATCCCTGGACTAGAAGTTCATAGCATGTTGCTTTTCAGCAGATGTAGGTGCTAAATGATGTAGCAAATGTTAGTGCTTCTGATGAAATAAGAATGTGCTTAGTTCATATATTATATTGTAGTTAATAGTCACCACATAGCACTGATATTATGAAAAACAATGTACATTTTGTAACTAAGAATGCAGTGACTAACATGAGAAAACTGTAATGGCAATCAAGCAAAATCTATTTTGAGACTGTTCTTTGTGCGATCAGTTGTGTGCAATTTATTTAAAATAAGAGTGCAGTAAGCCAGAATATGCAGTTCCACATACTGCACAAGACTACATATAGATAGTTACATTCTGCTGAAGAATATTGCATATAAACTGACGTTCTGTATTAGAATATAGTGTGCACATATAGATCTATCTGCCTTTACTGTACTGCCTGGGTGAAGGCCATAGTGTTAGTGTATTCCAAATGTGTTGGGAGCCTATGAGTCATGGGATTATTTTGATTTGATCACTTCCACATAAGTATGTGGCATGAAACACAGTGCAACTCAATGTTTTAATATACTTGAATTAAATTTGCGAGAAGAAATTTGATAGATCTATACAGTGTATTGTTGGAGAAAAAATGATTTTGAAGTAAATTTAATTTCTTTAACAGTTTCAATTATAGGGTGTGTGATAAATATTCTTTGCACAATTTAGTCGGTTTGTTTCAATATTTTTCGACAATGCTAAATTATGTGCACTGAAACGTTTCGAGACTGCTGACAAACCATACTGTTGACAATTGTACTGTGGTAACTACTGAAGACATGATCACAGTATCATGAAATGTCTTGCTGACCATTCAATTTGAAATTAATACAGTTTTTAATTGTGTCATTTTGAGCAAGCATCAAGAAGGTGTGCAAAAAGTTACTATTTGGTTGCATTACCAATATCGAATTTTTTTTTCTGGTTACTTTAACTTATTTACACAGTTCGTTATTGCTAGAGCTTAGGTTTCCAAGCACGAATAGTGCAACTGAAAAGAGTTCTATGTTTTATTTCATTGTACATTTGGTTTATACTTTTTATGTACTTCAGTTTGTAAGCTATATCTAAAAAAGTGAAGCAGATTTACTTTAAAAAACTAGTCATTTGTATTTAGACATTGAAAAAGCTCTATGGTTATTATTTATATACACTTATATAAGTGTATATAATATGTCTATATAATATATATGTGTATATAATATATGTGTATATAATACCAGAGTTGGGATTAACGATTAAAAAATTAACAATTATAATTAATCGTTAAAAATTTGGCTAACTTTTTAACTTAATCGTTACTTTTTAAACTAGTTTACTTCATCTTTAATTCGTTAGTATTATTGATTAATTATTAAAAGTAACGGTAGTTACTATTCCGATGGCACAGCGACAATGTCGATATTAATCGATTATCTATATATTCGGTAAGCATGAAACAAAATAAACGAATATAGAAATGCACTTACAATGTGTCACAGTATAATAAGTTGTTAATCACGTCTATGCGTAGCATAGCAAATAAAGAAAATTGGAACTATATTATCGCGAGTTACACATTTGTAGTCACTAGCGCTTTTTATACGAAGTGAGAGGCAGCACTATTGTCTTGTGCTATGGTTGATCAATACTATCGCAATCAAACAGATCATTACTGTTTTAAGTGAATCGCCACTTCTCACCAAGAGTTTAATTTAGTTATTTTGTCTTGTGGATCGTGCTGTGCGGAGTATTAGTTAATGGTTGAATGCTTATCGTTAGACAAAGCTTTTATTGTAAACATTTATAATGTAGTCGCATTGGCCCTTTTGTGTGTGCCCAAATGTAAATACATCAAGGCATCTGTTTTTTCTGTGTCCAATTCGAGAACACATGTAAAGGTAACTTGTGCAAATATTATATATTGGTTTTACTTTTGAATTCTGTAATGTGTGACGATAATTCGTACTTGAGCTGAATGCTGACACACCACGATAGTAACAGGTCTAATGTGGTAGGTTAATTCTGTTTGAACTCCTCTTGTTTTGTTACAATTATTGTGCTTTGGTTTCTGATTATCACTATGAAAATTGAATCTCATAATACTGAATAATATGTTGTTTTAACCTTGTACAAATTACTGTGTGTCTAGCTTAGCGATGCTTTTTTTAAATGTATCTTGAAGTGGTATTTCTTTGTAATAAATTCGTGAGTAAAATGTAATTTCTGTAATTTTTTTAAACTTTTAATCAGTTAATTTTAACAGAAGGTAACTTTTAACTTTAATCAGTTTAATATTTAAAGAATTATCTTTAACTTTAATCAGTTAGTTTTTGCAGTTAACTTTCCCAACTCGTGTATATAATGTAACATATACTGTATTTGCCGGCATATAGGGCGGCCCTGCACATAAGACAAGTCATGGTTTTGAAGGTACTAATTCATGAAGAGAAAAAATAGTAAATTATTAATTTTTAAATTCCCGGCAGAAAAATATTTTTTCCTTTGCCAAAAACATTAACATTTAGTTGAAATATTTTTATGCGTTTATTACCGTTACATAAACATCATAGGAGACACACAAACCTATAACATGGGCCACTACTGCCCTCCGGGTGCCCAAGAGCCAAGGAAATGCATGGCGGCAGTAATACGTGGCCAGCGACGCCACTACATCAGTTACTGGCAGCTGTGCACTACTTTACAACGCAGGACTGAGGTCCGCTGCATGCTACATGGCAATTCTAGGCTGCAGCAGCTGCTTGCAAGGCCATCACATTCCTGAAGGCTGTTGTCACCTGCCAGCCAAGCTAGACACATGAATGTGTGGTTCAGTGCCTAGATCCTAGTTTTCTCTGCCCGAGAGTAATGTGCTAGGGAGACAAAGGATCCAGGCATGCACTCCAGTTGTACTGATCAGCAAGTAGCACTCTTTTTGTTGCGATGCAAAAATGGCCTATGTCAGGAATATGACTCTCGTAAAAATTTTGTACTGTAAATTTGATGAAAAAAAAATGGGGCTGTTTTTTTCATTTGTGATTGAAAGTGCAATCCTGGAAACGTTATACAACTCCATAGCTTACAATTTAACTTTCAAACGACTTTTAGGTTACCAAAAATTTTCAAACCTTTATATAAGACGAGTAGCAATTTTTGAAGGCCAAAAATATGTAACAATGGTCGTCGTATACGTTGGCAAATACGGTACGTGTATATGTATATATATGTGTACATGTATATATATGTATACATGTGTGTATGTCTATATATATGTGTATATATATTTTACGTTGTCTGCTTTCTGTTACAGGAATTGTGGCAAGATATTTTGTGCAGATTGCTCTGAAAATGAGGTGCCCCTTCCCAATGAACAGTTGTATCACCCTGTTCGTGTTTGTTGTAGTTGCTATTCTGTGATTCATAACTCAACAACATTTTTAAAATGCATAACATGCGACTCAAAAGAAACATGCTGTTCAAATGTAACCGATGATAACTTTGCTAACTGTGATAAGATGCCATGTACTACTGTTCCCAATGGTGATACTCCTGTTTTGGATGGAATGTTCAAACAAGCCATTGAGCTTAATTCCTGTCTATTAAATATGACAGATGAAAAGTGTCCGGCTCCATTTACATAGTCCTAAGTTCTGTCCACTTTTTGTAGGTCAGTTTAATGTGTGTAGCTTCTAAAATAGTGAAGTTATATTCCTAAGTGATGTGCACTGTGACTGCAGTTCCTTTTAGTTGTTTGAGTGTCCCTTAATTTAAATTAACAGTCTATCAATGTGTAGAAGCTGCTCTATTATTTGGATATAAAACTTACGGCAATAAAACCAGGCTTTAAAGAATATAAACTGTCATTAAAAAAATTATTTCATGATTTTAATTTTTAAAAATGTTTGCACTGCAGCTTCATTCTAAAATTTTTTTTTCCAAACTATTCTTTTAAATTTTTGTTTAAATATTTTTAATTCATGCAGTCGAGTATTGACATTTTTTCACTATAATGCAATCCGTGCAGTGTAATGTTATATTTTTAATGTGGGTTAAAAAATGTGTCATATTGTGGTTTATTCAGTATTTTGTTTTTTAATATATGCATAAACAACTCTAAAAATGTACAAATAACTTATCAATGTAAAGTATTTTGTAAATTATGTCAACTAAAACAATGCTATTATGAATGAGTGCTAATTTCAATCAGCAAAATCTTAACAGTTGTACTATTTCGAGGAACACACAAAGTTCTAGCTGAAGGGAGCGAAAATAAAGATTTGATGGGTAAATATGATTAGATAAATTTATAATGGTAACTCTTAATTTTTCTTAAATATATAAAATGTCGCTATGCCATGTGACCTGTCTGTAAATTTTTTTATTAATAATAGTCTGTCTGGAACTTACATACTGCAAATTTGCTGGCAAATGTTCTGCTGCCTACGATCTGTTCAAAAGTAAAATATTCAAACCACTAGATCTGAGTGAAATTAAATATTCAATTGTAAATATCACTGGCATCAATTTTTGTATAGTAGGGGGTCTTGATTTTATCTTGCTAGGAACACCTGGTGATACTTTCTGAGAGAATTGCTTGTGTGTCGCTAAAAAGTAACATCATGCATTGCGTGAAGTGGCAGCTAATGATGAAGTCTCTAAAATTTTGACAGGAATGATGTAAATTTTATTTGAAAATATGTTCTTTCACAATTAGGCCTATATGAAATAATTACATTCTTAGATCCTGGGAGCCAATATGTCAGTATTTTGATTTAAAAGTATGTTTAATTTAATTAATAATAGTAGCACACTTTATTTACGTCCGTATAATCCGAGAAAAACATAGAATATTTTAGCTGAGCAAAAAAACTAGTGGCGTCATGTTGTTGTCCCTGTGACGTCATTGGACTTGTTATTGCATGCCTGTTTATTCATAACTCTATAGCAACTTAAGTTTAGTTTCGTGAAATCATGTTAAATCCTGTTATGTGTGGTAAGAACATGTATGGATGGGACTACAAATAGTTATAAGTGTCTATGGTTGCCCCTTTTTGCAGCAGTACAATTAAATTTACTCCTAACATAACATTTACTACAGGGCCGTGTGACAATACGAGACGGACTGTATGGTTTCTAAAAAAACGTAGCCTGAAGCAGTCTGTTACTAGTGAGGAAAGTATAGTTTATGTAAGCAATTTTTTTTTTGTATTGTGTACCGTATGACATGGCAAGCATGAAATAAATACATTGTTTTAATTTAAAGCTGCCCCGCCAGAAAACTGCTTAGCCAATAGGCGAGTTCAGGGCACCTGTGATTGGTCAATAATTTTAGTGGTGGGTGGATTTTGAGAGATCTGTTAACAGATGGTAGCACTGTTACTGTAGGTTTCACTGTCGCTTACATGTAACATAATAATAATTAGGAGGAAAAATGTCTGTTTAGCTTTAAATTCCTTGGCTGGAACGTTCAGTTCTCTGCATCTGCAATTTTCCGAGCCTTCAACGTAATATCACGCTTTTCCTTTAAGAATGCAACCACACAATGTTCAATTTCTTGAAATTTTCCTTTCTTTGCCCCTCAAAGGATTTCCGCGAACTGTTTGCATTTTTCAGTTGCTGCGAATCTGCAGTTCCTTAAGTTTGCTTCTCTGATGCTGTACTGCCACGCAGCCTCACAAGTCACAATTTTTAGTTCAAGTTGCATAATTTCCAGTGATGATTTTGAAGTTTGCATCAAAACTATGCTGCAATTCTTTTGTCATCATTTTTCACGTTCTACGAATCCATTACGAATACAACACTACAACTTTCTTGACTCTAAGGTTACGGTAACATCATAAAATAAACAAAGCTACAAGTTGATTCTGGAGATACTAGTAAAGATGCATCAATTAGAGCACGCTGAATGCTAGCGCCACAATTTACAATCTATGGTCATGGCCATATTGTATAATGGTGTGCTGTTTCAAAAACACCGACTCGCCATGCTGTTTCAAAAACATCATTTCAGTGGCGATTTCATACGTCTGCGATTATAGTTTGACCCCAGCATTTCAATTTCTCAAATTTAAATAAAACTAACGAACAGTACGTACTTGAAAACAATTAACGTAACGCATAATTTTCTTGAACAGTGCTTTACAGCGCGTTGTAAAATTTGCATTTCGCAAGAGAGCACAATGGCGCGCTACCTGTAAAGTGTAGAAACATTTGTGTCCGCCATGGGTACATCAAACTTTGGAAATAAATCGGGCGTTCGTGTATTGTGTAATCTGGGAACTCCTAATTAATTTTTTTTTCGTAATATACTGGCTGTGAAAGCAATTACTTTTAACCACTTATGCGCGTAACGATTGACAATTTTAGGTAAGAATGTCAAACAGTGGCATTTTTATTTTGTTGAATGCTGGTATTTGCCACTGTGCTGATATCTAGCCGCTATTGTGTGAACGTTCATACAGTTGCGCTATCTGTCTTCCTTGCACGTTACTTCTAACTACATTCATGTGCAATAATTTGTTTACTTAGTATCAAACATCGAGGGATTGTTTCGACGTTAATTTTAATTAATGTTGAAGTTATACACACTAGACCCCCGATTTTACAAATACTCACGGTTCCTCTCATCACATTCGTAAAATCGCTACCTACGTAAATTCGATAGCGGCTTATTTTTGCCCCCCCCCCCTTTACCATATCAGAAAATTTTAAAATTGCATTTTTCTGCAAAGTGTCTCTAGGCCCCGACTTCCTTAGCGTTTTGCGGGAAATTAATTAACGTAATAATGTAAACATAAATTGATATCAGTAGCCAGACGTCACATTGTTGAGCAGTAGATATGACAGACCCTTGTCCCCAAAAAATGAGAAAATCTAGATTCCGAGTGTCTTCTCTCGAGCGAATAGCCCGACTCCCGTAGCATTTAACGGAAAAATAAAGTAAGTGATAGTTTAAATATAAATTTATATCAATAGTCAGACATCTTACGATCAAAAGAAAGCCGCTAAACAATAGATATGACCAATCCTTTTCCTAAAAAAATGAGAAAATCGAGATTCTGGGTGTCTTCTCTCGAGCGAATAGCCCAATTTGCGGAGCGTTTAATGGTAAAAAAAAGTAGGCATTCCTTACTAGTAAAATGCCCTTGTAAATTATTCACCAAAGAAAGAATGAATAAGCAGATGTATTTATTCATTGCCCAGTTTTATATAACTTAACGTAAAAACATTCCCTCGATGTTGTTGATGAATTGTACGAGAATGTAGATACTAGTAGCGTGCAGAGCGGACAGATAGCGCAACTGTACGAACGTTCACAAGATGGTAGACAGATAGCAGCACCGTAGCATATACCGACGTTGTTCCAAAAACGCCATTTTGTGACGTTCGTACCTAAAATCGTCGAGAATTACATGTATAAGTGATTGAAAATAATCACTTTCGCAGTCAGTATATGCTGTAAAAATAAATTAGGAGTTCCGGGATTACGTAATACACGAACGTCTATTTATTTTGCAAGTTCGACATACCCGGAGACAAATGTTTCTACACTTGGTAAATAGGTAGCGCTAATATTGTGCTCACTTGTGAAACGCACGTTTTACAACACGCAGTAACGCATTGTTTAAGCAAATTATGCACCAAGTTAATTGTTTTTAGTACATATGGTGTTAACGCAATGAAGAAAAATATCACACTATTATTTATAGGGTTCGTGTAAAAAAGTAAACTCATTTGGCGTGAGACGAGAGAGATATAAGACGTCATGAAACAGCCTAGAAGGAGGCTGTACTATAGTTAAATGAGCGTATGCGCATGTGCTGGAACTTTGCGTCTATAGTACGACCTCAATATAGATCCTAATACATCGTAGTTGGAGACAGGCCGGCCGGCTTTTCACTTAAAGGATTATAATAAAGGATCGTGGTAACATATTGTGAACGACGAGGCAGTCACATCTGTTCAGTGCCAGCATAGAATACAGAAGGGTAGGCTAGTCGAGAGAGGGGAACAAAGCAAGACGAGGAAGCTTGATCAGCTGGCTGCAGAGCGTCGGCCATCGGGAAGCAGCGTTGCCAGATGACTTTAGCGCGGAGTTACGCCGAGATTCTTGGGTACGTTTAAATATTGTACTACTTTTAATTTTTCAGTATTATGTACATAAGTGTAAAAATAAATTCAATGAACAGTTTGTGTATATATGTTCACCATGTTTCTTATAGTACATGAGTGTTGCTTTAATACAAACATACCTAATTTGTTTATAAACAAAAAAATTGCTGTTTTGTCCGAACAATTCAGAAAACCGAACCGGTTCGTCTCCTGACTAGTTCGGATAAGCGAGGGAGCATTGTACTTGATAAGAAGTGATGGTCTTTTGCTTACGTACCAGGAACTATTGTCTCATCTGGAAAGTGAAAGGGATGTGTTATGTACCTTGAATAATTGCATGTGTACCATTAATATGGAATAAGGCCAGATTGAAGGGCAGTTTTATTTAGTATAGTTAATGGCCGATACAGTAAAATCTCTTTATAACAACCCCTTTTGTAACAACCACCTCTCTGTAACAACCGTTTCCTCAAGAACTGTGGGGTTTTAAATTAGGGGTTTACTATACAATTAAACCCCTTTACAAAGACCACCTCTCTATAAAGACCCTATTCTAGATATCCATGAGGGGTCTTCATAAAGAGGTTTTACTGTATTAGTAATTAGCACTCATTCATGTAAATTACTTATAGGTAGTGAGTTATTTGAAGGTATTACCTATATTTTATTTAATGTTTATTGAATAATTCCAAATTAATTCTCATGATGAATTTATTTTTGTTAATATTGCATTACTGTACTGATATTTAAAGTTGCAGAGAAGTGTTAATTAAAATCAGTAGTTGTACATTTCCATTGTTTCTCAGTACTAACAGAAAAGTTTTAATACATACGGACAATCCAATGGATATGATCTTGAAATGAAAGCAAATAGAAATAACACAGAATGTGAATCATGGATGTGAATGTTAAACCAGTGGATGTTCAATAAGCAGGGTTTCCATGGTAAATCTTGAGAAATTTGTGAAATAAAAGCATTTGTTTTTCTTTGGCTATGCAAGGCCTCGTTTCTCTGACATTTTCGTAGTTTACTAGTTTTCTTTATTCATGCTCAGAATATTTTTTTAGGATTGGCTACATAACAACTTTGTTCTAAATAGTTAAACACTAAATTTAAATCATATTAAGATGTTATGTTAGTTTATCATAAATTTCACCTAATTCTTAGAGTACATTAAAATGTTATAAATGTTGCAGTTTAATTTTAAACCAGGTATGATTAATTTAAATTTTGAGAAACAAACAGGCCCTGCCATAATGTTGGTAGTCCTAAGTATAATACACTTGCAAATGTGATGCTGGTAATCTAAAACATGACTTTTCTTGAAAGTAGGGTTAGGTCAACATTTTTATTTTTATGGTATGTTTTAATTTTTTTCTGCAAAAAATATAATTAATTCAGATTCTGTAATCAGAATTTCAGTGACAGTGATGGTTTTTATGCAGTTTAAATTAGTATAAGCATCTTAGGCAATATTGATTTTAACAAGAAGTAAAAACAAATTACATATTCTCTCTATTAATTGTAGTAAAATTGCCTTGTCTTAAGTGTTACCTCAACAGAAAGCTTTTATCATCTCAGCTGCACAATCATGAGGCCTTCTTGTAAATACTTTCATTATCATACATAAATAAGCTGTACTTTTTTTAAGGTAGATATACCAAAACAGAATATTAGCTGTAGCTGGAAGCAGTTGTGCTTCACATGAATGAGCTTACCTCATTCATAAGGAGGATACATCTGCAGTGTATTGATTGATTTTGACATACAATGACCATACGGCCAAATGGTCTGAGTTTACATTGCTTGAGAAATATTTAGAAATAAAGGACCTCTCATTTAGTTGGAAATGCAAAATAGGTTTGTAGTTTTTTATGAAGTAATGAAACATACAATATTGTTACGTGAAGCATTGTGTACAGTTAACTAAACAGTCAGTAGAAATGACTTTATCAGTGCTGTTGCTAACGGTTTAATTGCTTACAAATTTGTACTTTGTGCATTGAAAACACATTAAGTGGGTGACTCATGTGCATTTACGTGAATAATAGAAGTACTTCATGTAAAGCTGCCAAACTAGGTTTGTAAAATCACTCGTAATTGTTTGTGTGTATGTGTATTTGGTCATCAAACAGCCATCTAAAGCAGTGTTTGTATGTCTTAAGCCTAGTAAGATTTTTTTTTTTATTGTTTTTTGATACCTTCTGACTTTGAAATGCCTGTAGTAATTTTAAATGTCTATATACAAGCATCTCCCGACTTATGTAAGGGTTACATTCTTACGTCATGTAAGTAATAATTTTACGTAAGTCAGATTTGTGTTGAATTTATGGTCGGAGTGTGCTGAAGTGACATATTTTCCGTATATATTAATTATAAGTAGTTTTGATTTGTTCAGAGTTTTTTTTCAGCTGGTTCCCTAATAATAATATTGTATGCCCACTTGAGATGTTATTTTTAATATAAATATAACAAATATGTACGGAAAATATGTACAAAATATTGGCACACTTTTCCCCTTAAATGCTATACATATACTGTAGAACCTCTTTTTTACACCATTCAAAGGATTCTGCAAAAATGGTGTAAAAAGCAGGAATGTGTAAAAAGTGGGAAATAGGAAAAGGTTTTGAATATTACTATTATGTATTCATTTAACATTTATATAGCTATTAAAAATGTAATCAAACAATATTCACAAAAAAAAAATTAGTCCTGAACATGTTATGTGACACCCAAGAATTATATTTTGTTTAAAAAAATTCAAAGTAAAAATATTACCAGTAAGTGGTAAATATTTAATAAGCACTGACCGATAAACAAGGTTATGTCTGTGTTTGAAGCACTTGAACCAACCGTTTGAGGGACAACAATTTTCAATTTCCAGTTTGCTGACTATGACTTGTGCAGTTTTCGATGATAAAACATAGTTAATTGGTACATTTGTACTCTTATACCCACACATCATTCATTTAAATAATTTCTCTGTTGGTCATAATTTGACATGCTAACACATTTTCGTTTTCCCGCAAACTGCCAGTACATCACAGAGCTCTCTTTAATAACTGAACAATTTTTTACGATAAATTTTTTGCTGGAATTAGCAAAACCAAAGGATACATGTCCTGGTACGATGTTAAGCATAACTTAAAAATGTCAGGTTTTTTATCAACTGGAAATGCTAGTATTTTAGCTCTATAAACATTTTAGTGCATGCCATTACAAAGTCAGTTTTGAATAAATTTACCACTTTACATTAATAATACTCTAACATCACAAAAATTACAACCAGAAAATTAACTTCACATTACTCGAGTTAGTACACAAAGCAACCATAGATGAGTGTATACTGATAAATGCAATTGTCAGTGCTAATGTGTGTGCCACTCTGTCATGTGAACTAGAGTAGCTTTGTGTAAGTTGCGACCAGCCAGTTGTTCTATCACGTGAACGAGAGCATCTCGGTGCAACTTCGTGCAAGGTGCGACCACATGAGTGAGTAACCACAGGTCAGCAAAATGGTGTCGAGTGGCTTAGTTCCAAATTGTAAAGATGTACGCAAGAGGAACATGTGATCCCCTTGCCGTTAACATTGAAGTTTGCCGTAATTTTATACATGTATCTGTGATTATTGCTTGTGTTCAAAATGTAAACAAACATAAATAAGAAGTGTAAATTGCAGGAAATAGAAATATTGAGTGTTGTACACTACAGGAATATTTTACATAGAAACAAATGAAGATAAAACGGGACCGACAGTAATTGGTGTAGTTAGTGGGAAAACTTAAAGAAAATTGTAACGCAAAAACGGGGTTCTGGTGTACTTCTAAGGAAATGAAAATAATTATACTTATAATGTTTATACTACTGTAAAGAATACATTTGAATAATGTAAAGGCCTCAGTTTTGATGTAAAAATATATCTAATAATATGTTTACTAATCATATAAGTACAAATTTGTTGTATGAAACAAAAAAATATATAAACTTGTGCAGCTGCTATCTAACTTAATGTCCACCAAAAAAAATAGTAAATCAATTTGCACATAATTGTATGTAACACTCTAATGCTTGCAGTTTTAATGTTTAAAATATCTGTATTTAATCACATGAGAACAATTTTGTTAAATAAAATTTTAAACTACAGTGAAACCTCGTATTTATGTTACCGTTATTTACGTTTTCCCGCGAATTGCACTTTTTTCTTCAGGTCCCGTTTGTCTGCCATTTAGTGCAACGTAACATTTTCCCGCATATCACATCATCAAAATTTTATTTTTCCCGCTGTTTACGTTTTTCGAGATTTCAAAGTCATAGATGACAAAGAAAGGACATCTAAACTGGTTTGGAAATAGAACAAAGAAGAAACAGCACAACAGGTTGGTGATCACGTGCAAAGCCATAGGAGAATGACCATGATCGCGTGTAATGCTAGCGCTCACAGCACAATAAATTCAAGATGGCGGCAAGAAAACGCTGCTGCCGCTAGCGCTATCGATTGTCTCTGACGCTATCGATAGATATATTCACGTTGGCAACATTGATCTCTTCACGTACGTTTGTTTGTCTTTGTAAGCGCAAATAACGGTAACTTTAACCTAAAATTTTCAAAATGTATTTGAAAATGTTTATTACAAACAGTTGTGTTTTAAATCATTTCCATTTTAGTGCAGCGTGTTTTAGATGGTTATAAAACGGTAATGTAATCGAAAAAAAAAATAGCTGACATTGTTGATAAAACAAAAACAGATACTGTAATAATGGAGAAGTGTGATGAGTTCGTGGGAACATGTGTTGATCTGAATAATGAAGAACTGTACATTCCCATTCAAATGCTTACCGTTTTTGTCTAAATTCATGATAGCATTTGCAAAAAAAATGGTAAAATGCGGAACAGTATTTACCAAACGATAAAAATAATCGGATCTAACATTTTAAGATGTTCTCTTGGTATGTGCACGTGCAATAAATCTTCCTTTAACAGTATATTCGATTCTGATATTGGTAACTTACACTGTACCAAATTTTATGTGACAAAATATGACAAATACATAGCTTGCATGAATACTATCACTTTGATTTTACCTGTAGAGAGTTTTTTAAGCAACATGAAAACAAAAGTACTAATTAAGGTACACTGATTTTTTTTTTGAGATTTCCCTTAATTTACACTTTCCTGCTATTTACACTTTTTCGCCCTGTCCCCCTGGAAAGTGTAAATAAGAGGTTTGACTGTAATTGTAAATGTGTGCAACTGTTATGTAACGAACATAGTGTACACAAAATATAAACCTACCTACACATTAATATGTTTTAACTCTGACGTTCATAGTTTTGATGCTACTAAAACATCTGTGTTGTTAATCACATAACAAATTTGATACATCAATTAAAAAAACAATTAAAAATATGTGCAACTATCTGACTTTCTGTTCAAAACATATTTATACTTTCCCTACGTGTTATTTTTTTACTCTGATGCAGACTAGAAGATAGATAGACATCAAACATAAAAACATTTATAAAAAAAGCACACTTTCACTTTGTGTCCATGGTCACGGCACATTTGTTTACATTGGAGCACAGGAAAGTCCTGTCACAGCAGCTGGCTGGTGGCTGCTAGTCTGTAATCTCCCTCTCTCTCTCTCGGGCTGTTGGTAGGAGGCCAGCTATAGCGAAGGGGAAGTGTCTACACTTAAAGGGGATGGTGGTAGACAGAGAACTTTCTGTGTAGAGACTTCTACCTTCCTCTCCCCAGACATAGAAGGTTTGGGGTCATCGGGATCATCTGTGATGTACTCTGAATGGCATTTCACAAACTTGTTGAGCATAGACTGTATTGTCACACATTTTTTGTTCATAAATAGCTTTGTAGCTTGACATGTTACTATATAAAGGTTGATGTAAATTTTCCAACTGTTCACTGCCTGCATCCATGGCTTCTAATTTTAATAGTGCAGTATCTAGCAAATTAATAACTTCCACCAAGCCCTTCTTTGTAAATTTCTTTTCTTAAGTCGGTGGTGGCTCGGTAGGCTTATTTTCTTCAGATTTTCGGAATTCTTTCAACTGAATCAGATCTTCAATTGTGAGGTCTTCATCATGACATCCAAAAAACTCATTAATGTTCACTTGCATCCATTTCAAGTTCTAACTGTTTTGCTAGCTCCAACACACATTTTCCTTGCATTCTGAAAAGGTTCCAACTCACAATTCTTCTCGGCTGTCTGATTTTCTTCAGTGAAACCCTTGAAGTCGTCAACCAATTCAGGGCACAGTTTCTTCCACACATAGTGTAGCGTTATCTGATTTACGTAATCTCATGATTGATGCTGCAATATTCTTGATTGCATCAAGAATGGTGTAACCCTTACAAAAGTCAGGCAAGCTAATTCCTTTGTCGCTGGCAATGGTTTTAATTGCCTGGAGAAAAGTTTGTTGCAGACCTTCAGCTTTGCAATAGGGCCCTGATCCATGGGCTACAGGAGGGATGTGGTTTGTAGAGGCAAGTAAACAACTTTCACATTAGGAGGAATGTTGTCCAATTCTTCTGGGTGGCCAGGTGCATTGTCCAAAATGAGAATCACTGTAAATGGAATCTCTTTCCTGGTGCTATATTCCTTCACCTCTGTAAAATAATTATTGCTGAACCATTCTCGAAACTGCATGTGTAACCCAGGCCTTGGTTGGATTTACAGTTTACGGGCAGTCTGCTAGTCATTTTTTTTAATACCCAGGGCCTCTGGGAATGGTAGACTGCAAGAGGTTTGAGTTTCATGTCTCAGGAAATGTTTCCACAGACCATATTAGTAATATGGTCTTTTTCAACCTTGAATACAGGCATTGATTTTTCCTCTTTTTTCATCTTTTTAAATAAATTGATAACATACTGTCAGTGACTATCTTACAGCACGAGATTAGCGCTACTCTAGCATCTGCCACTACGCACTCATGCATAACAGCGAGGCTGTATTAGGTACTTGTGTGATAGTGGCAGTCATGTAGGTGCGTCGCTTCCTGTCTCAGCGCACATACATAGAAGGCACAGTTCTAGTTGCACAGTTACGTGTTCCCTAATCCTATTGAGAGCAAGGAGAGAGATGTGCATCTCTCATAAAACCTATGGAATGGTGTAGGGTGAAGTTAGGGAACACTTTAAGCAATATATCAATTATTTTATTTGTTTATTTTTTTAAATTTTGGAAATTTTTTACATGTGTACAAATTTACGTAAGCCACACGTTACGTAACTCGGGGGATGCCAGTAGTTTATGATTTTTTTAATTACTACGATCTGGGGCTTTTGCACCTACATGGCTATCTTTGCACTACGCAATGTTGGTTTTGTTGTAATTTGACATAGAAAAAGCAAACTTCACCAATATATGGTCAATATTTAAATGTCAGACCACATTACCACAGCTTGTGTTTTTTAAACCAAGTAGAGATGAAACAATTATTGTGAGTGACCCAAACTTACCCCAATTGATAGGTAACTTGTGTGTGTGTGTGTGTATATGTGGCTACTTGCTTCTGCTGGCAGTTAGCATATTTATCAGTAAATCGTAATTGTTTTACATACAGTGATGAAATGTTAAGACTACTTTAAGGTACCACATTTATTACATTGTTCTGGTACGTGTTGCTGGATGAAATAGTTGTGTTGTACAGGACTGGTTTTAAGATATTTATTGTTAATTTTTACTGTATTTAATACTTGAGTGAAAATTTAGCATTATGAAAATGAATTGTGATGTTCTGCAAACATGAAGTTAATGATAATGTTGATTGTAATGCTAAAGTACTAAATAGGTTTAATTTTGTTGCTTTTCCCATGTGTTAATGATACTGTTTGAGCATATTTGAATTTTTGTGTCAGAATAATTTTTGTGTGTGTACATTGGTTTGGAGTTTCCCCATGTTACTTTGTCAAGTGATACTCATAGTACTAAGTAATGTATGTATATATGTTAGTGTCTTAAACTTATCTGGTTCCTGTTGTTATCTATTGTACCGTAGACTTGGAGAGTCCTCAAGTTTTGAAGTACCTGTAAGAAAATATTTAGCACTTCGAGATGCAGAAAGGTAAGGGAAAGAAAAAATATAACTTTTCTTGAATTCTTATTTGTCCATGATATATTTTCAAGCGAATGGTTTAATTTCGTAATGCTTGACATGTAGGACTATTGCTTGTAGTTTTACTTAAGTCAAACTATTGTATTTGTTGACATTACTTTTTGTGATTTTAAAGTAATGCATTAAAACTTACTTATTTATAACTATGGTCTATGTATGTGTGGAAGAAGATGCTGTGATTGTAACTGTGAAAAGGTTTACTTTTCCTTTAAATATTTTGTTGCAGATATCATTTTTCTAAATTTATGTTTTGTTATTGTGTCTGATTGCATAGTGAAGGAGAGTTTAATGTGTTGCACAATGGGAACATGGGAACTACCGGTAAATATTTTTTTCAGTATCTGTATACAAACTGTAAGTAATTTTACAAATGCTCTTTTAGTGGATAATAAAATAAAAATTTTAAATAATGTGTATCTGTTTAATGATATTCTCGTATAATAGTTGACATACCAGGTTTCAATATATATATATATATATATATATATATATATATATATATATATATATATATATATATATATATATATATATATATATATATATATATATATATATATATGACTAATTTTTTTTTAACCCTGCTGTTTCAGTATAGTCAAACTTTGTTTGAAGGTATTATCTTTAATTTTATTATTGTAGTGTGTGTTTGCGTGGGTTATTTCACGGTAAACATATTTTAAGTAGAAACATTCCCCACAACTATTTCAACATAAGTATGAGTAAATATTAGGTACAAATTTACATCATTTAGAATGTAAAATTTTTTTGAAAACCAGGAAAGAATAAATATTGTTTTACCTTAAAAGTGTAAGTTACTGTAATATAACTATGTGTTGAGTGAAATATTGTTAATGTGAGCCTTAGTTATTTTGTCATGTTATGGGCACTGCTTGGATTATAAATTCTAAGATCTTTGAACTAAAATAGTTTGGCTGTTAGCAGCTACCACATACAACACTAGCATGCCTTTTTCCAGAGCAGTAGATGTTCATTTAGCAATACTTTCACATTAATAAGTGTAAATACTTTTATGCAAGTGTTGTGGTAATTGTGTTCCTGAATTTAAATAAAAATTTTATGAACTTTCTTCATTGCCCAGCTATTTATTATTAAGAAAAAACTAGAAAAATTACAAGTATTCAAACAAGACAAGAAGAATGTGAAAGGGAACCAAAATATGAGCTAAGGTTAGGTTTTTAGTAATGTAGTGTGGTTTTTAATAATTAAATCCAAGTTTTGCATATATTTTTTAACTTTCCTACGTTTCTTTTCAAACTCTGTTAAGGGATTTGTATTTTATCAGCAGATTAGTGGGAAAAATATTTTTTTTTTTTTTTCATTTAAATTTGTTTCGCCCAGAGTTAGTTGAGGTGACTTTTCAATCTACGGATTACGACTTGCCGCTTCCCTCCATAGTAGTACTTGGTCCGGCACTTTATCTACCTTAGCTCTGACTACGCGGTTATCAATACCTACTTCTGGTTACATTACTATAAAATGAAAAGGCAGTATGCCAAAAAAAGGAGAGACAAAACAAAAAGACTGATCTCTTCTAACGAATCCGTACTCTAGGCTTCACAGCCCCTCTACCACGTCTAACACGTCCTCTTCCTGCCGCCATGACGCCCCAACTAATCAAAACACTTAGCCGGCCATCTCCAGTCAACCGTTCCCTAGCTCCGATGTATCACAACTGACCGATAACAAACACAAACAAGAAAACTTAGCCGGCCATCTCTCGGTGACCGGTCATGAGCTCCGATGAAACACAACTAACTTTCCTGGGCGGACACCCGGACTTACTCGGCCGAGCGGTGGAGGGATACACCAGGATCCAACTTGCCTAAAAAGCTGGTTAATTGATGTTTATAACCTAAAAATTGTATGTAACATAGTTACTGATAAATTTACAAAGCATTTTATTCCATAATACCAGCTAAATATTCATTAGTTTATTAATTAGGGATGTGCAGCATCATCAATCTGTCGCGGATCACCACCTTTTTAGTGTTGTTGCAGACGGCACTACCACCCACGTCGATCGAGAAATGCCCTGCAGAGCCCCCGCATTCCAGCACGTCCCTGTACGTGCCTCCAAGCGAGTGAACTCTGACCTGCCTGCCAGATAAATCCCTCCAAGCACAGGCTAGCTCAGAGCTTATTTGAAATTTTAAAAGCCAGCACTTCTCTATACGGGCTTCCAAGCAAGAGAACTTTGACCAGCCTGCCAAATAAATCCTATTCCAGGAGAAGCAAGCTAAGAGGCTACTTGAAATTTAAAAAGTCTATACAAGGCAAAATATAAGAAAAGTTGCTTGAAATTAAATTAGCTTTAAAATGAGTCCAAACACCACATGAATCCAACAAAATTGACTCGTAAAGTTACATACTGTTCTCTTGTTTTAACAGTTAAATTTATAATTTTGAATAAAGTTTTAATATAAATTTCTCTACTAGCATCCCCAATTAATATGTTGGATCCCGCCGTATACATCCTTATCCCTGGTTAAGTTGGCCTACTTAATTTGTTATAAACAGAGAAAAAGCAATTAATTAAGACAAAAAATAAAGTTGAAATTAATGTATGATAAGAGGCCAAGTAAGTGCTACGTGCCAGTGCATGTCACAACCCCCCACTTAACATGCAATGGCTTTTCCCGACGGACAAACCATAAGTGTTAAGTACACTCTTCGTATAACAGCTCACTACAATTATGGTTCTATATGCATTCCAATGTTTTACATAAGCTACATCACAATGTTTCATTATTACAATGATTACTTGAGTTACATAAACTATACTACATCAATGAATACACATGGGCACTTGGGCAAATCACTCTTACTAGCATGCTCTACAATATTACAAAATTGCTGTTTTCATAACCTCTAAAACACCACTGCACTTACAATTTATCCAAATACAGTATATTATTAACATAATTATTTTCTTTTACTCCACTACTGAGCATGAAACATTTATTTAGCACCACAGTATATAATGTTATACATAATGTAAACAATAAAAAAATCAATTGAAAAATATACCTTTTAAATTTATGCATAGACTTGTGGCAGCACACTGTTGTTGCACATTTAATTTAAACATAACATTTTTTTCAATCTGCAAACCATTACTTTTCTTAATACTAATAAATCACATCCCATACACTTGGTTGGCTTTGTAAAGTTCAGTTGATTACAGGAAGTCTGAAGCATCACTTTCATCACTCCTACAAAAATATGGTACACTCCTTTGGAACAACGACGAGAATGATCTAAACACTGGGTACACCCCATTGGACCAACAACGAAGGTGCCCAAGAACCAACAATTACCTCACCACACACTAAAACAACTTCTTCACATAACCCTTCTCTGCATAATACCCTTCCTTTTACAGCACTTCCCTTTTACAAGTTAACAGCCATCAACGGCCATGAGATACTAAACAACAAAAAAAATACAAACAGACCAAGCTTTTATATCAAACATTTTTCCTTTGCCAAACCAAAGCACATCAAATAAACCCTTGGGTGTCCTAGCCTGTTGCTACAAGTCGGGCAATATAAACTGAAAAGTTGCAGCAAATTCATGAATGTGTTATGTCACTCGATGTTATTTATTTTTGTGATCCTACATGATAAAACGTCTATAATTAGATCCATGTTCACAATATTCAACAAATTCATAAATAAACAAGTTACAACACTATCATGCTCAGTCATGATCACTTTAAATGGAATTGAATTCACTTGACACCTTAATATTGACTCAACTTGAAACTATCTCAACATAATTATTATGGTAGTATAATACATAACGCCAAACTGCAATTCATAACAAACAAGGCTAGCAAGATACTTAGGAAATTTGCTTGCGTATCAAATACAAGTGTGGTATTTTCTTGGTGGTGTTTTCAAGGTTCAAAATAATAATGTGCTATCAAATTTTAAAACACAATGCCATTCCATCTCTGTTGTCACCTCAACTCTACAATGGTTACATCTCACATGTACGTATGTATGTATATTCATTCTCTACTAAACATTTGTTGTACCCAATACATTTCACAAGAAAAAAAAATAGAAAATTTAAACTGCAATTTTCCTATGTCTAGGCATAATTTATGGCACCACAACAAAAAAATAAAAATTACACCATTTTAAGAGCAATCGAAGCCAGATTAGCATACACTTTTACAAAGGTAATCTACCTCCAAGGTACACAATTAATTACAAATTTAACTGACACCATTAATACTTCAACTACTTACCGTGATCATCCCTGAGAAGAACACTAATAATACCAAATGACGTTACCACTAATAAAGTTGTTTTCCTTATTCAAATTAACAATATTCACAGTCATAAATTTCGAGAAAAAAAAATAAAATTTGATACATAGCAGCACCCAAATTTTCACTTCGCATTATCAACTTCATTACACTTGTAAGCATGAATTTTTTTTTTAACAAACTTCCAAACCAAAGCACATAATTACCTATTACTCATTAAATTTCAATAGTACTGGGAGGCTGCACCATTACCTCTTACCACTCAAACACTTTTCTTCACAAATTCATACAGCAACACATAATCTATAATTACTTAAGGCGTACCTATTTGCACCACGACGAGGCACCCTTTCACCAAACATAACTCAAATACCTGCCTATTTGCACCACGACGAGGCCACCACCACAATAAAACTAATAAATGCCTATTTGCACCACGACGAGGCAAAATTCAACACCATCATCAACTTCCTCAACACAGTGCCAACCTTATTTGCTCCATGACGAAGGCTCCCCAAATCACCATAACATAACCTCACAATGTCGATTCTTCTTCTTACTCAAACCATGGTTCATACATCCATTCACACACCTTCTCCCACTACAACAACTTCCTCCTTCCACTACTCCTTTGCAGCACTCCCCTTTACATTTTACTAATTTAATCAAAACCACAATTATATTAACCAGTTTCTAACCTCAACTTCAAAACATTAACTCCCTTGACCTCTTCCCGTTACCATAATTATCTATACTGCCCTATATTCATCAAATTTCAACTCTGAAACTTAACCACAACATTTGTTTACACTGCTGTACACCTCAAGTACAGGTAAGTTAATCATTGTCAAACTTAATTTCTTAAATAATACATAATTATTTTCTCCACTGCCTTATTAAATTGTGCTTAATTAAGCTCTGCTTGTACACATTACACCAATTTCAGTATTTGTTTACCGTAGCTTTAATTACTTCTCAAACCCCTCTAAGAATCCATAGTAAACCTCAGGGTTGACCAATGTCATGAAATTTCTAATTATGTACCTACACATTACCAAAGTTTTATAAAAAAAATTTAACCTTTCAGTTATTTCTACCTTGCCCACAAGGTGAAAAACTATATAAACAAGCTTACTCAAACTTCACAAACATTAATATTCTTAATGTACTGAAGGTTCTTAATTACATAATTCCCATGTTGTCATAACCCTAGTGGTGCCATACCCACATAATTATTTTAATTAACTTGTAAAATGTTTTCATTAAAAATTATATACTACACACATGTTTTTGTACCCTGTCGAAAAGGTCCCTCACACCACATCATTCCTCTTGCTCCTCTGAGCAAAACACAGGGTAATTGTTTTGCAGTAAATCTTTATTTTAACCTTTCCCTGTGTCCACTCCTGCACCCCCCATCTCTCAACTCTTCTCTGCACCCCAACACATCTCTGCACCTCTCGTTTCACTGCACAGTCTTTACCCCACAGTTCCTCCTGGCCTGTAAACACATTACTTAAGTGCCATTCCTGCACCCCCACTGTTCTACCTCTCTTACCAACAACATATTGTAGCAATTTTTGTCTGGCCCTAAAAATGCTCTGTTCATTTCCCGGTTCTGCAAATTCACCTCCCAGTTACGAATAAATTTGCCCTTCCTTATTATTTTCATATCAGTCACCGCTTCAGTTCCCTTAATTCCTTTAACTGCCCTGTCATGGTACACAAAATTAATTTCATTAGTAGGCCTAACCTCGCCTTTACCTTCCTGCACCTTTGTCACATTCTGTTCCTCTAGGCCTAACACTTCTGTAACTACATTGGACACTGCATCTGGTTTCTTTGCTTCCACTTTCAGTTCGATAATCTTACGAGGTTTAGTTGGTTTTATACTAAATGCTTCTGCACATTCCTTTATTGCACCAATCAACTCCTTGGTGTCCCTCCTAATTTCTAATTTCAGTTTGTTAATTTCCCTTATTAGAACCCTATTCTGCACTTCAGCCCAATTCTGTGCCTCGTAACATCATCCCTTTTATTAAGTCATATAAATTGTTTTCTGTAGCTGCCATGATTTTAGATTATATTTACGACCGGTTTCATAAGTGAGGCAAAGTGTATTAATGTAATTGATGTGTTTTATTAATTTACCTGCATTTATAAAAAAAAACTATGTTTACATTCCTATTGTTGTCTTCTCTGTAACATAGGGCACACAAACAAAAAGACAGTACTTGATAACAATTTGGAACGGCTCACATCGGCTACCTGCCAGCACTGGTAAACACTAACCTGTTGTTTATTTCTGCTACTTTCTTTACCTTGCAGCTCTTCTACTCGGAGTTGTTTTTCCTTGTTGACGTGACGTGACCTGTTTCCTGTACCGCCGGCGGCAACTCATACTGTCGCTGCCCTCGAGCTGCCGCTGTCCTGGCACTGGAAGGGCTGGTTGTTGTTGCGGGTCCTAGGGCCCCCCCCTGAGGTACTTTGGTTCCCTCAGGTCCCTGTTCCTCGGTGCCAGAATGTGACGGGGCTGCTTCTACGTCGCTGTTGTTATCTATAAATATATATATATTAGTGATGGGACGGTTCCACTATTTTCCGGTTCCGATTCTCGATTCCGGTTCCTTGATTCGGTTCTCGGTTTTCGGTTCTGATCCCATTTTAATTATTCTTTAAAATAGTGTTTTTAATTAAAATAATAAATGTAAAATTCTCAAACTCACATGAATCTTTCAAACGGGACACAGTAACTTGAGGTAAAATGATAAACAAATAAAATATACTGTAAAAGTAAAAAATTTTACTGCAAGTTGCTTATGCAAGTTAAATCAAATATTTTGTAGCCTGTTGTTATGTTAAGTATTTAATTTACCCATACCATATTTGTAACCACAAACATTATTCAAAAACAATTTTGATTTAACCCTAGGTCATAAAAGTTTTATGATAAAACACAGAAAAAAAGTAGTGACTTACCGTATTTACTCGTATATAGCCCCCCTCCGTGTATAGCCCAACCCCCCCAATTTTTAATACTCGATTTAAGAAAAATAAATATTCCTTGTATAACCCCACCCCTGATTTTATACTAGTAAAGATGCAACAGAAGCAAGGTGCAATGGTAGAATATGTGCCAATATATTTAAAAATAAACCGTGTGTCAATATCAATTCATACCGTAAATGCAAACGTGAGTTTTACGACGTGCGCGGCAAATGCTGAGCGGTAGAAAGCTGACTTGGCAACAGCGCGCTGTAGCGGCAGGCTGGCTGAGAGCACGCACGTAGCTTTGTGCTGTGTAGACAGTCAGTCGCCACGCCACTCGCCAGTCTGTTACCGTACAGTGTTTGTATGCGTGTGGATTGCTGTTCCCGTTTCTTATTACCTTTCTTCATTAGTTCGTACGGGATACTACGATAATTAGTTCAAGTTGCATGGACTATCGCTGCGATGGAAAAGAAACGGTGTAGTTTTACGGCCGAATTCAAACTGAAGGTCGTGAAGTATGCATTGGAAAATTCGATGAAGAAAGCTGCAAAGAACTTCGACATTGATCGCATAAATGTACGTACGTGGTGCCAACAGCAGGAGAAGCTGAAAACGGCGCCTAAAGATAAAAGAGCTATTTAAACCTTACAACCGTTAAGTACTGTATATGGCTGTATTACTGTTTATGCACCACCTCACTCTAAAAAAAATAACACCTGTTGAATGGCCTAGCGGTGCACGTCAACTGTACCAGCTGTGATCTGACCTTGGCCTCTCCCACTTCAAGCATCGATTTTTTTTTTCGGTCGCACAGCAACACAAAAGATTTCGCTGCACATTGCGGGGCCGGTCTTGCCGGCTTGTCGCTTGTTTCCGTAAATAAACAAACGGGGCCAGTCTTGCCGCTTGTTGATTTCGTAAATAAACAAGCGGGGCCGGTCTTGCCGCTTGTTGATTTCGTAAACAAAGTAAAAAGGCCTAACGAAATTCTGTTCAACATCAATTAAAAACACCTCAATTTTTTTTTTTTAGATTTGTTTCGTGTATAGCCCCACCCCTCAATCGAAACGTAAAGTTTAGGTTAAAAATGGGTGGGGCTATACACGAGTAAATACGGTATATACTAAACAGACCAAATTTCAAGAATACATGGCATATACAAACATAATTATCAATGTTAAATTTACTGCAATCATATTTCACTAAAATTAAAGATTTGAAACAAATATGATCCTGTCAAACATAATACCAACATAAGGATATTCAATATTTGAAACTTCACAGGTTTTTATGCAAGAATACCAGCATCTTGAGACGTTCAGGGTCCAATCTATTTTGTTTCTTGTCACATATGTTGCCAGCAGTGCTGAACAGTCTTTCTGAAGCAACAGTTGCGGGAGGAATGCAAAGGTACTTTTTAGCCAGCTTCTTCAATCTTGGGAATTCACAGTAGTTTTTCCAAAAACTGAAAATGTTCACATTTGATGAGAGAAGTGGTTCAGATAAATATAACACTACTTCATGTTCTGCACTGTTATTTTCATCATTTTCTACTACCTGCTCTTTGAAGATACTCTTATACCTGGACCAAACACACGACACATTTTTTTTCAGAACTTGTGGGTTTATGTTCAGATAAATATAACACTACTTCATGTTCTGCACTGTTATTTTCATCATTTTCTACTACCTGCTCTTTGAAGATACTCTTATACCTGGACCAAACACACGACACATTTTTTTTCAGAACTTGTGGGTTTATGTGTAGAAGTAGAAGCAGCCAGAGAAACTTCAGTTACTGTAGAATTTGGTGGAACTGTATCAAGAGCTTCAGCTTGTCTAATAAGCTTTTCCTTGGCCTTCTGCAGCTTTTCTCCTTCCCTGAATGGTCCTGCTTTCAAACGAGGATCTAAGAGTGTGGGCAATGTAAACAAGTCTTCATCTTCGACACCAGTGTACCGCAAATTGAGATGTGCAATTAATTAATTTCTCAGCCCTTGAAGACCTGAGCCAGGTGGTGCACATTTTTCTAGTTCATGCCTACTTATATGAACAAGGGGAATCACCTCAGAGGAAATTACTTTTTTACTGCTTACCACAGATGTTGCTGAATCGAATATTTTAAGAATAGGTATGCAGTTTTCAATTGTGGTCCACTCTGCATTCTTAAGCTCAATTGGCAGCTTGAGCTCTCCACTAACTAGTACTATTGCTGGTCTCTGTTCAAACAAACGTTGCAACATGTGCAGGGTGGAATTCCATCTAGTGGGCTCATCCTGCACTAGACGATGAAGGGGTACTTTTGTCATACTCTGACACCGTTTCAAAACTTTACATGCTTTTGCAGAGTGTTTGAAATGACCCACTAACTTCCTACATTTTGCAACCAAATCAGTAAT
>PNEQ01104950.1:0-11796 GCA_003012365.1 Medauroidea extradentata
ATGAAGTAAACAAAGCAGATGCTACCGCGAGGTCTGTATCCTCCATATTGGGTCTCGCCTCGGACAGTTTCGCACAGTCTCGGGGGAGGAGTTGCCTCTCGGCGAGTGTGTGGGACCCCCTTCGTACGCTCTCGCCTCGGACAATCTCGCACCCCTGTCTCGGCCGAGCCGCCTCGGCGAGAGTGTGGGACCGGCATAACAGTAAACAACCACAATTTTGTGTTGGCTGGTATTTTTTGCAATCCGTAAAATCACATATGCTTCTAAATCCGCCAAAGTCCGCTCCTGCTCCACATTACGGTCTTTACTACAAAGCTGCGCGAGATTACTTTCTCACAAGTTTATTGATACAAGACTAGGAGAGTTTCGACAAACTAACGTGGTAAATGTTGACTTTTTGCTAGGCTTCAATGCAATTAATTTCAGACGATTTACTAACGAGGCCCTTTTTGACTAGGCCAGTACTAATCCTCTCGCGGTACGGTACGAACGAACGTCTGCGATTCGTCTGTAAACAGTTAAAACCGTGACATGTAACCGCCGTCCAATTATGCAAAGGCACAGGACGCTATTGGTTTGAAGAATACGCTGGTAGATAAAATTCTCGCGATTTTCCAGCATCTTTAGAAATCACCTACGAGCTGCGTTTATCCTCCCCAATAACTTTTGATGTATCAGTTTCAGCAAATTAATGCGGTTAACTCTTATACAGCAAATCAACAATTTCTGGTTGACGGGCATACTACACGAAAAATAACGGTAGCGAAAGAAAAGAATTGAGGGTGGGGAGTAAATTATCGCCACACATACGCACGCGTGCATACATATACACACATACACACGACCTTGACAACACTCGCGTTGTTATTTCCTTCCACTTCCTGCTCGCCGCTAAATAGCTGGTATTTCAGGGGCGTCGTTTAGGTGGGGGGGGGGGGACAAATACCCCCCTGGATTTATAATTTTAAGTGTGTTTTATTATTAAAGTTTATAATTTATACATGCTTAATCAAATAGATGTAACAAGGTCACTGTCGCTCCAAGAAAAACCTGAAATGACGCCCCTGTGGTAATTGCGTCTCAGCCGGGCAAGGCAAACACCAATTCAGATTTCTGCTCAGAAACCAATAACGTCCAAACACTAATTATTCAACTGTTCAACACAGACAGGTCATAAAACCTGTCATTTATATGCTATTTTCCGGGATCTCCTAAGACGAGTTTCTGTTCCAAATACGGACACGCATGCACTCTTTTCACAGGGGACAGAAAAAATGAAATTTTAATGCGATAAGCAACAACATAGTCGTTAAAAACTAAATAAGTGTTTTGGACTCACCCGCATTGGAAGAATTGTTCAACAGTAACCGTAGCCGTCTTCAAAGGAAGGCCGCTGATATGGCAACGCTGCCGAGGGTCATTTAAGGCCATGGTATTTCATTTATTTCAAACAATTGCAAATAAATCGAATATTTTTAAACGAATACTTTGAAAACAATTGAGACTGTGTACAGTCATACGATACACAATTTTGCTACAGCGTTTATTTTTAAATAATGTACGATTTGCTAGCAAAACATTATTTTGCTTCATTTGGGCTTATTTTGGCAACAAATAATGTGATATTGCAGGGGCAAAAATCTAAAAACCCGTTTGGTGTATTGCAACAGAAAAATTCAAATAAAATGAAATGTAACTGTTTAAACTGTTAGAATGAATTTTTGATGTGTGTATTAATTTGCGTTAAAAAATATTTTCGAATCCACTACAAATCTAAAGAGCGAGGCCTTAAGGTGGGGTCTCACGACAATATTTTACATGAGAAAAACGTACGATTTAATTCTATTGTAGGTTGTAGTTGGAGTATCGGAACAAAGTAATATTTTAACTCTGAACAGACAAAGGTCCTGAAATTCACGCTATAAGCTTATTTTAATCCTAGTACTGATGAAACATTTATAAAAAAAATGGAGAAATTCGTAATTTTCCAAATACTAGGTATAATTTTTTTTTTCTTATAGCGTGAATTCTATGGACGTAAGGATTTCGAAAATATATACATTTGTACATATATCGCCAGCCATTTAGTCACGAAAACTGAAGTGAATTCTTTTACATTGTTCCGCGTTTCGGCACTAGAGAGCGCGCCGGAATGATGTTCCCCCACCACCGCGAGTTCCTTCCTCTACTTCGAGCGCATCCACGGACACCCTCCTCCCACCCTGGCCGAATGTACACGAAGAAACACGCGCGGTTCGCCGAACCTTGCCGAGAGAGCTTCCTCTCATCCTCTCGCTCTTGCTCTCGTGTTTATGTCAAAACCACGCAACTGTAACTCACTGATGAAAGAATGTGCGTGCATTCGTTCAGCCTCTTTGAATAAATTATTTACACATTTTTTTCAAACATTTCTGTTATTATTAACATCCAAACCTTCACAAAAATATTATTTCAAGTTTGGTTACTATAAAACGTATTTCCGTCAGGAATAACGTCATGCTCTTCGTATTACCGACGCATACGAAGAACGATCTATTTTTGGTGAAGGAATTTTGCACCAATTTGTTTGAATGTCTTACATTGTTATGTATGGGCATGGTTATTGGCAGAATATGCGTTGTGCAGAGACGTCGTTCGTTTGACTGTGCTAATAATACCGAGACACCACACGTCTGTGATTTGCTGTCAGCACTCCAAGAAGCTGAGAGTTAAAAACATACATAACTGACCCATGAAGCAGAGCTACAGATGTAAATGTAAGGCATTGTAATAAGTTGGTGCAACATTTTTTGACCAAAAACAGTAGTTCTAATGCTTATATAATGCTAATGGAATTATTGTAAACAAAACGATGTGCAATTGTTTTTATTAACTTATAATTACGCCACAATTTAAAAGTAGGTACCTAGTAATGGCGGTGATCTTTGAAAGAGTTGTGCAATGTGAGTTCATGACCGGATGCACTTTTTCGAACATACTCCATTGCATTGTAGATGTCTGTCAAACAAAAACTAAATAGAATAGGAAAACATAAAAGAAAAGTATCATTTAGTCAACATGATACATACACAACATAAAATCACATAAATAGAATAGGTTTTTATGTTTCCCTATTCTCTTTAGTTTTCCTCGACAGACATGTGCATTGTAAAGGAGTACTGTATGTCCAGAAACTACATCCAGTGGGTAGTTACAGTATTTGAATGTCACCTGGTGTCACGCAACGTGCCAAAACTTCACACAGGGTGCAACCAAGATATCCTCCTGGTGCACAGAAATGTTCTAAGTGGCCGAGTCCATAGTGGAGCGCGGTGTTAACACAAAGAACCAGAACATACCAGTAAGTATAACTAATCAGTTTACTTTCTTCAATGTGGGTGCTAATCAATCCATAAAGAACTAACCGGTTCTTGTATATCTAGAAATTTAACATTTAGTTTACTTATTTATGCCCTGTTACTAACACGGTGGGTTCTCAATAATTAGATGAAGGTAAATAATCAAAGTTTGGATATTAAAGTGTGTAAAATAGAATTTTGTCTAAGTTGAATGAAATTAGGTCAACGGGTTCGAATGTGTTTTCAAGGACGCACACACTGACAGGAAGGTGATCTCATTGGTCTACTTCTCCCTCCGGAAATTAAGCTAGAAATTACTTGTCTTACTGAAATGTTCGCTCTTTAAGTCAATACACCGTGCAGTTACTTGTATCATATCTGTGTACTCCAAGTACCAAAATGTTTGCAGAAAACATTTGGAATTTTAGAACAATATGTTTAAGCCCTCTGCGAAAATTATATTTGCCCTCAGTTTGGTGACCCCAAAGTGCCGGCGGCGTCTTGGGGGACCAGATCTTTGTGTTGGGAGGCGAGTGCTCTGACCACTATGCCACCACAGCCCCTTGAATCTTTGAACAACTGCAGTTGGCTTGCAACATATTTCACATAAAGTTTGGCATTTCTCCTGCAAACTTCACCATATCTAGGTTCACTTGGTCACTAAAAGTTACGACCATAACTAACAAACCTACTTACTCAACGTGAGTGCAAATTAATCCTAAAAGTTAAAATCGGTTATGTATATCTACGAATATAACATAACATATAAGTTTACTCACATGCTATCGTCCAACGTGGTGGACCTACAACGACTAGTTAAATAAAAGTTAGGATAATAAAGCGTGAAAATATAACATTTTCTTTCTCACAGTTACCGCAGTGCTTGACATAGCCTATACGTATTACAAATTATGTATTGGTGTCGGAATCTTATAAATTGCGGGATGTACATTACTTGAACACAGCGTGAACCAACATCATTAAATTCCGTTACCTTACTTAGTAGGCTACTGAATCTGTGCCGAGTGTTATGATTAGCAAGAGCCTCGCCTGGAGGACGGGCTAGCGACGACGGCAGTGCAATCAGGTCAGTAGTTGCACAGGACAAGGGCCTCAGCGATTCTCCCCTCCGGCACTGAAGTGTGTCAATATAATGCAATGTATCGGGTGAATCGGTGTCTGTCTCCTTCAAGCCTTCCAGCCGTCACCACCTCGCCAGGATGGTCCTGGGTCGAGACCCACGACGTGCTGCCGTCCGTCGATAGCCGACACAATCATCATCAGCCTCCGGCATCATACTGACAGTGAGGTCTAAGGTGTCCAAAGGGTCACCCATCATAGAGTAGAACAACGTAAGTATTTAACAGCCGCTCCCCTCCAACCTAAATTATGTAGTACAACCGTGTAGTATTTTGTAACTAAACTATGTAGAGTAAAGCCACCATAATTAGATTAACTTATTTCATTTAACCGTAACCCTCACCCTTAACTTAACCACATTACTAGTTTCAGTATTAAGTGCCCACCTCTGACTACAGCCACCCAACCACTATAAATCATATATACAACATACTAGTAAAATATTCATTTTATAACACGCGTTTAATGATACAAGAAACTTTGGGAAATTGTCCTGAGATATCTCACGTGATAAAAAAATGTTCAAAGGGTCACCTTTTTGAAAAATCAAACAAAAACACGAAGTTGCTATACTAGGTACTACACGTGTACCGAATTAGATGAAGTTCTGATTTATGGCTCATTTTAATATTTCATGTGTACAAATTAACATGGCTTGAACAAAATACATTAAGACATTTTACTAAATATGTACCGAGTTTCATTAAATTCAAAAAAAGTCGTTCTCCAGATATATAGTATAATCAAAACACATTCAAATAGGTGCCATTTTCCTAGGATTTTATTTTAAATTCAGATAAATGGCAACACATATCTTGTGTGGTCAAAAGTGTTAAAAAGGCCACCATGTTTGTAATATTGTAATGATCAAACTAAATGAAAATCATGTATCTATACTTAGTAGTAGGCCTATACGTGTACCCCACGTTTAATAACATTTAAAAAAAAGGTTCCTTAGATATATTGTGTGTCCAGGATATGTTCCAATAGACTTCACTTTGTAAATACGAACAGGATATGAACAAAAAACATAAACGCCAAGTCACCTTAACCTAGGCGTATATGTGCTTACCGAGATTGGTGTGATTCGGAAAATGCTTCTAAAAAAGTTTTGTGTGTTCAAAAATGTTCAAATGGCCGCCATTTCGAAAATATACACACCGAATGAACAAAATACATAAAAGTCAAGTCATCTTATTAAGTAGTATATGTGTAATCAAGTTTCATGAAATTCGAAAGAAAAAAAAACATTCTTCAATATGCCAAATATTTTCGGGCTTTAATCTGAAATAACGACAAAAAATAGCACATTGTTGTGAAAAATGAAAAGTGGGATGATCACTCATTTTAGTTTAAAAAGAAAATAGTGATAACAAGGAGAAATTGTGTTCTATTCAGACGACAGTGTATTTACGCTGATCGACACTCACCCTTACATAAATAAAATACTCTGTATTGTCATACAGAAATAAAGGGTGAAGGAGAAAAAAATTAATTTGCGTCGCTGTGTGAGAACATTCGAGATCCGTAAAGGAGGTCCGTGGTTGTTTGATAAACTCGTTCTTCTCGATGAGCTAACGTTAACACACTTAGCAAAATACGACCTGCTAGCAGCATAGGCATGCCTCTAAACTGACCGGAAGCATAATGCAAACTTCTGGTAATAACGTCAACTCGAACATTTCCTGTCTAAATAAGAAAACCGCAAGCTGCTTACCACACATATATTAGTATAATTACACACATAATCAGAGAAGGCGAACGATAAGCAAAAACTGCTTTAGCCGGCGTGTACCGCAAAGAAGAATGATTTAACTTCCTCTCTGAAAATTACGCCTTTCGAAGAATAGGCGTAATAACTGTATATAGGTATATTTGGTTTCACGGGTATTACGCATGGTCAAAATATGTTCAAATGGCCTCCACTTTGAAAACATGAACATGACATAGCATGAACAAAATATACATAATAGATCAGCCAACTTACTAAGTAGGCTTACTATATGCGTACCGAGTTGGGTGAAATTAATACATACCTACATCGCATGCACATATACCGGACGTTCAGAAACAAACGTACATTATAAAATCACCCGAATCCTGGGCTAAATTGGAGACGAAAATGTTAGTGGCAACATTTTACGTGCACAATGTGGCAACACCGCACGGAGAAATTCCCCTCTTGCGCTCCACTACCAAATATGTTTTATTTACGCAACATCAAGTAAACGTAGAATCAGGTTTGGACTGCTTGGGATTTTAACTAGCACCATTAATATGCAGGTCAGAAGTAGTAAAAAAATAAGAAGATAAGTAAGACATCTATGGACAATGGCGTGGGAATGGATTTATGGGGTTGGAGGGGGGTACAATATATTATTTGTGCTCCTTAAATTTGTGTTGCTGACAAGGAGTTTTAAATTTGTTATAAGTACTTATTTGTATTAATTTTAGTGACTGTCCTCACCCCCTACCATCCTGTCCAAATCACAATAGATTCTTCTGGCTATGGTGGAAAGTTACGACCGCCATAGGGAAAAAAAGAGGAAACGTGAAGGTTATCTAAATTCAGACCATCTTTTTGCATTCGGGGAGAATATTGGTCAGTGAGTTCTAGCGTCACACATGCGTACAATGTGTGTAATACAGAATGGTTAAATTAAATGTAGGACGTCTGCTCCGTGTCTCATAAATAATGCATATTATGCACTGTATTGTGTTGGGAATTTTTTTAAAAAGAAAATATATTACGAGCGCACATTTCACCCATGTACGAAAAGAAAATACTTCAGTCTTGAACGAAAATGTAACTTAACAACGCACATATTACCAACACTGTTCCGAGATCATCAAACAAAGCTCAAAAAGTCAAAATGTATTTTTCTGACTGCCATGCCTCAAAGTAGCCTATAATGCCCGGGTGCATGCGAAACTCTGATATAATACTGCACTGAACTTTGCTACAAACGTTTAATCAACGAAGTTATATTACAAGGTTATCGCTTGAAGTCTCGTATCAAAAACGGTTCAGTGGAAAGCTTGCTTGTTAGCGCTCGGCTCCAAGTGGCGAGGAGGTATTTGAAGCGAGCTTCAAGGTCATTATTATTCTGCTTTACTTCTGAGCCTCAGAAACGCAAACTGGTCCAGGCAGGAGACGTACCGGGTCCCACTGAAAGATGTTTGCTTTTGTTATGCTAGAAATAAAGAAACAGGAAGAAAACGTTTCAGACAATATTTGACTCACTGACTCCACTACCGATGGCTTCGGAATATTTTTTCTAACAAGCAGTACAGTCGCGGATTTGCCCGCGTGTATTACTCACAACAACTAACATATACAATGAAGGATATCTTTGAACATTAGATCATTAGTTCGAACATCAGGTGTTAGAATAACCAAGTTGCTAGTTGAACTAATTTAGCAGCATGCTAAGTAGCTATAGATGCCCACTTGCAGCGAATTACCCTAGCGGCAAAATTGACCTTTTAAGGAAAATTATAGTCTGTAAGAGGATAATCGAATGATAGAAGCAGTATCCGTGGTATGAAGACTGATTTCTCCGAGCACAACCATTGATAGTTGTACAAAACCTTCACTTGAAGTGTAGTTCCACTAGGGAGTTTCGGCATGTTAAGTTTTCACAGAAACGTTACTGGTGCCCCAATCTTGAGGCAATTTTGTGAAATGGTATCACTCGTGCCCTGATGCTGTTGAACATAAGTAAGTAATGGACTACATAATCCATTTTTACCCCTTCGAACGACTTAAATGAAATGACACTAATTTCACCAGCCTTGCATTTGCTAAGTGTTAGAATTGCACGTTTGCACAGCCTTACACAGAATTCTAGCCCAGAACCTCCCAAACCATAGACGGGAGCTACTAACAACTGCACAACCGGCGTCGAAAGTATTCATGAAAACAAATAAAATAAATATTATTTCCGTAGATACAAAAAGTTTGTACAACAACAATACGTCTCGATGCACATGCAGGATGTAACTCGCGTACAACTTATATCTCGCTGTTTGTTCTTGTTTTTCGGATCATCCGCCTTGAATGTTTACGAACTAAGTTTCCCCGTGGTAATTAAGTTACTTTATCCAGTAAAATAACATAGATGACATTAGGTATTTACGTAAGACTCATGCTTAAGCAAAAACCTCGATATCTCAACTTATTAAATAGATATCACTGGTTAACCGAAAACAAATTTTACGCCTTTTAGCCTCATTAGGGGGCGAATTTCGAAAAATCTTAACTACATAGCTACGACATTTGTATAAGTATTCAATTAAAGTGAAAATTACGAAGTAACGCGTACAGTCACAGCTAAAACTATGGGGCTTTTTTTTATTTGGGGAAATGACATTTTATTTGATGTGTAAAAGTTGAACAGTGTTTGGCATGAATATAAAATAATAAATTTCTACGGGTTCAACGTCCTTAAGAATTAACATGGAATTGTAGGAAAGAGTTCGGTTATTTGCAGGGACAGAAAAATGTCCCGAAATACTTGAATCCCACACTAGAACTTCACTGGCACATGTTTTTTGACCTGTGCCGACCCCAGCGACAGGCGGTGGTTAGTTGAAACCCCTCTTCGCGTCGCTCGCAACCACATTCTCTGTTTCGCATAACTTCAGTAACATTTGACAGTTGAAATGGCACGTTGTAGATGCTTTATGCTACGTCACTCGACATTTTTACTTCTAAAACGATCCTGCCCACCATATGTAGGCTACAGTAAACTTTGTCTTGAATCGTGATCCATTTTACATAATATTAACAGCAATGCTAATAAGTAACGTTCAAAATGGACTAAAGTTATACGAAAGAAAGTATACACTATCGGTCTGTACCATAGCCACGCAGTCCTGTTTACACAATACGAAATGGTAGAGAAACCACAAGTTACAAATTTTATCCGGTACGCCGTTACGATGACAAGCACGGGAAATCTTATACAAAAGTGTAATGTTACGAGACATTTGTATGAATAAAAGCTATCGTACATATGCTCTTTGGTTTCTACTTTTTAGCGATTTCAATTTTTTATGCCTAAACGAGAGAAGATATCAAAAATATGTTTGTCAGATTTGTTTAAAATAGTTTTCTCTATGTTGGCTGATTTTTTCACGCCAGTAAATACTATAGTTCTAGATAATTATGTTACTAACGAAATTCTGGTTAATTGACTTTTTAGCCTAAAACAGTATAATTTCTTGTTTTGAAAAAAATTATCTATCAGGGCAAAAACAATTTTAATCATAACTGCCAGACAGATTTTTATACCTGCTCTCATTCAAGCTTAAAAAAATAGTAACCAAAAACAGTAGGAAGTAAAGAGCATGGCCTAAAATAATGTACGTTGTGACATTCGCTGTGTCATGTGTTTCTCAAACATTAATAATACATTTTCTGTAAGGATAACTAAGTCAAAAATATACAAAATGTCTGTCAAAGTTTCATATAAATGAAGCAATTAACCTCAGCTAATAGTTGAAGGTGCACATCTTTGCAAATCACATTTGGATGACTTGTAGACAATGTTGGGGGACGATAAAGACAATAGGTTAGGAGATATCAAACAACATGAAAACAAATTACCCCTGAATATCTCACGAAACGTAGTATACCAGCGAACATTCTTGACAGTAATTACATTTAATCCTACTTACAAGACGTTTAGAAAATACCAGTAAGATAAATATTTTAACATTTAATTACAAGGAAGCATCTCCTGCCCTTCGCCACATTTACTAACCGCACAGTTCCCATATCCGCATACCGTGGTATAGATCCACAGCCTAGGAAAGGTTTCGAGAGAGTGGCGCAGCGGACGTGAAATTGTATCTACTGCGCAGCTGCCCGCCCCAAATATCCCCTCCCAGCCAGTTAGAGAGGAAATGACAGAGCCCTGAGTGTGACATTATCAGCTACAACCAATTAGCAGATGCACACACCCACGCTAGTTAGAGGCAGGGGGAAGAGGAAACTTCTCCTCTGCACATCGCCAGGACCTTTCCTAGCTCGCGTGACCTATGCAGAATAAAAGCTACATCTTATTTTTTCTGTAACCATGCATGTTATAGAACGTTAATAAAAAATTAATTTTATAACTTCATTTACTTTTTAATATCGATCTAGCGACGTCGTTTCGACGTCCTTTCACCAAAAATATTCACACACTAGTTATGGTAAGCCACATCATTATGACGTTCAATTTATTTGTGACGCAGATTCAAAGTATCTCCGACCAATGCCCTGTATGGGCTGGAGTCCAGCTTGTTCTAAATTAAAACCGCAGAACTTATTTGTTATAATATTTTCCAAATTGGCGCACCTATGACAATGTATACTGTTTAAGTCATATATTGTATGATACATTTTAAAATCTAAATACTTGTTACAATAAGTCGAAGTTGTCGAAATAAGACTAAAAGTTATGTATTTATATCGTGCTACCTTGCAAAATAACAGTCTTACATTAAACTCCACTAGATTGAAAGATTGAATGGGAAAGTGTCCAAATATAATATTTTGGTTTGAGTCAATCATAAGTTTTCCAATATGACAGCGAGACGAAAATGTTCAAACATACTGTACGCTATTAAACAAACACTTGAACAAAATTAAGTACTGCATGAAAGTCATGTGACCTTGCAACGTATTATACTCGTTACCGAGTTTGATCAAATGCAGTCCACATATTCAAACAATTTTGTGATCGAAACTCCCAGAGAGAACTAGAGAGAAACTGAGAATAATATTTATTCAGAATATTTTATCCACATACCTTCATAGCACATTAGCTGGCTGGATAGCTTTGCAAACGTAATTGCCGGTAGTACATCGTCATTTTTTCTTGGAACCGCGGCTGAACGAATGCAGTTTCCGTTATCTGCAAGAGCGCGTGGGCCGTCGCGACCTTCCTTGATAACACAACATTTACAAACACTTCCACGGACATAACACCTCACGTCCTGTTGTCTCGCCGTCGGCGCTATCTAGGGTCCGCCAACTTCTACTGAGTAGTATCGTCGCAGCTCGGAAATGTTCGTGAACTCTCGGCAATTACCGCCTCTGGCGCATGTGTGTTCACTTATGAGCACGGTCTATGAAGGTAGAGGTCTTGACACTGAGGAATAAAATGTGACTCCTTCTTGTCGCCGAGCGCTAGTAGTAATTTGGTGGAAGATGTGACTTGTTTTTGTATTTGACTTAGCTTAAAATGTGAAGTTGCTATCGAATTTGCGAGTATTATATGGAAGAAAAAAATGGGAACGTAAATTTGTATTGGAACACATTTTTTAC
>PNEQ01104951.1:0-16378 GCA_003012365.1 Medauroidea extradentata
ATACATACGACGTATTTATTTGACTGCAGTGAAAGTACTTACTTTGTTTCATATTTCATTTCAAAAATACATACGACGTATTTATTTGACTGCAGTGAAAGTACTTACTTTGTTTTATATTTCATTTCAAAAATACATACGACGTATTTATTTGACTGCAGTGAAAGTACTTACTTTGTTTCATATTTCATTTCAAAAAGGCCTTTGTTTTAGTTAGTAACCTGTGTACGTCACGTGGAAAGTTTCATAATGAAACGAGTGTTTGCCAAGATAGAAACTCAGCGACACTTTCCACCAGCGCCCCATTGTTTTCAGTGCTGCCAACGGGCAAACAATAACTGACGATCTCGCGAGGTCCGTTATTCGGGGCGCCACTGTCGCTGATTGTCCTTGTTCCCGAAGTGGGTATCTACGTTCCTGCAAGCCTATAAGAAGTACTTAGTACAACATTTTTACTTTATAATCTGTTGGTAGACATGCCAGGCGTCTGTCGTTATAATTTTATTTATTTACGGATGAACTACGGATTCTAGGTAGACATATAAATTGCAAATTTTTATAACGAAATTTTATATTGGGAATGTATTTTTCACAATATAAACTTGAACCACAAATTATATAGCGCTGGTTTTGATAAGTTTCTAATAAATATCCGACGAAAGATTCTAAGCACGTTAAAAATGTTCTTAAGATTGAGTTACAATTGTCATAAGCATTAACACAGTACTAAACACAAGAGTTAACCTGCACGTACTTCAGAATGGATAGCTATAATCGCTCATGTAGATAAGCCTACTGCAAGTTATAGTATTAAGAATAGTTGGGTCAGGTTCAAATTTTGCTTAATGGTATACAGTGTAAAATGTTTGCCATAATTTTAACATAACTTGTGATGTAACATGGTTGTTTTACAAAATATTGTTCACTGGTAGTTTTCTTCAAGTTCTCCAGCATGCAAAGCGAAGGAATGGGAACGTTATATATTTGACCGAAAAATGCATATATGAGTATTAAGAATAAAATAATGAAAGTAATTATTTAACTTAGTTAATAAATAATATTGTTCGGAAATAACCTACGTAACTAGCAGTTAAAATGTGCCAAGGAATAGAATAACTTCGGTGGGTGGCATCTGCACGTCCCAAGTATAAGAAAAGAAAATTAACTGAACTAATTTTTTAATGCACTGAGCCAACGTTTGGAATTCGAAATCTCGTTTAGTAGTGACAGTCACTAATGTATAAGGAAAGGGAAAATACGCTAGTTTAATTCCCTGCATGTTAGAATCCAGTGGCCTATGTTACACAAACTCCGATCATTCGTACATTCGCTGCTACTCACAGAAGCCGAAGTAAATGAACTAATTTTTTTTTTAAGAATTTAATGGCCGATAGCTTAATACGCCCACGGCCAATAACGCGAATCAATAAACTAAACCACTATAACTAAACAATACTCAATAGAGACTCAAAAGAACACGAAAATTCTAGAAGATTCGAGACAGGCCCCAAAGAACAGAACCGTTCACGACGGCAGACGCTGAAGAACTAATGAACTAATAAACGAGACTTGCGTATACATAGCAGAGTGAATTCTAACATGCAGGTCACAACACGTGAATTATTCATTTCCTTTCTAATGACTTACATAATCAGGGAGTTGGGCTGCAAATGTTGCAAGGATGGATGAGTGAAAACCTTTAAATATGACTTTACCACGATTACTAAACCAACGCACGGTACATTAGGATCCACAATGACTCACACGATATATTTGCTCTCTGATGCTGGCTCCACTCTCGCCACGACTCGTCAAGGAGAATGATAGTCAACTGTTTGGCCTCGTTCGTGCCTCAGAAGTCAACGAGTCATTGCACAACTACGAGATATAGAGAGCGAGTAAGACTTGAGAACATTTTAAGTTGAAACACATCTCATGCTGTTATTAGTTTGTGTATGTATATGTGTGTGATTTAGATGTAAGCGTATAATTACCATACAGTCAGAGCGGCAAACTTTTTATATTCACTGATTGCGACCTTATTATGCACTGCCAGCTCAATAATGCCTGTAATGGGACGCAAAGCAAATAGAATTTGCGGCATAGACGCAGCTTTAACATTTTCTTCTCAGAATAAAAAAAGCGAAAATGATAAAACGTAATGTGGTGACAGAAAGCAGCAAGTAGCGCATGTCGGCTACACTAGCTTGAAGCTAGCATCAAGCTGGCGCCAGGCCGTGTCGACGACCGAGCTGTCACGTGTTGCAACACAGATAACCGGTCTGTCTGGACACGAAACACCACTACCGCGTTCCGAAACAGAATACGATACGCTTCAAACATGCATTTACATAATGTGGATGTGGCCTATTATCGCGTGATTTGCCTTGCACTATGTGTTCTATTACGTGCAATACTGGCACGTTTAATGTTCGATGATTGCTGCTACATGTTTGTAATGAACTCGCTAGCGTGTTTATGAATGGGAAGTGGCGCTTGGTGAATAGCTGGGACAATATAAACGTCAGCATTTCCGATGCTACGTTAAACAGTAAAAACATTTTCCAACTTCAAGTTAAAAAATTCCTTTTCTATCGTCTTTTGGTAAATAAATATTCTACAGCACGAAACAATTAAAAGAGGGCGTGATTCGGCGCTAAACGATTCAGAGAAAAATCGTAGGTTCCTAGAATGCGATTTGCAAGGAAAGAAATGAGCAATTCTAGGAAGTAATTTTTGCCAATATTCTGAGCAAAAATTTTTCTCGCGTAACGTATATCTGAAGAACATTCTCCGACATCGATATCTCGTACATTTAACTGCGGTGCAACAGATGACGCTTAACAAATGCATCATTGGTAAGTGTTTCCTCATAATGTTACCAAATATCGTTACCTAGTAATTTTGTTTTGTAAATTTTCCATAGTGATTTTCAAAAACGTGTGGAGTTAGATTGGAGTTTTCAGCGTTTGCGTATCTGTTAAATAACTGCAGCAGTATTTTCTATAACAACCCCAGCTCAATTTTTAATGGCTACATGAAGTTTTGTTACAAGTTCTGTTATCTTTGAAAAAAATTTTTTTTGTGTGTGGAAAGTTACTTTGAATATTTAAATTTGATAAATAGCATTTGTTTGCCGTGTGAATACTGTGTAGTGACGAAGGAAGTGTGTATGCGCAGCTGCGCTGGCGACTTTGTGCAGTAATCGCAATGTTACACGAGGCTTGCTGAGCAGGAACACATTCTCGAGGCGGAAGTGAAGCACTAACGACTATCTTCCTGTGAATGTTACCAGTCAGGGGGTGGGGCAGGGGGGCGTGGGAGGAGGCGGGTACCAGACCAGACAAACATAGGCAACAACTACCGCCTGTGAACTACGGTCTTATGCAACCCGCGTGGCAGGCCCGCTTTTATGCGCGCGGAAATCCGCCCAGCAATTCACGCAGCAAAGAAAGTCATATTCGAGGTTTAAACTTACATAAAGCGGTGATTCAATACTGTACTATGACAACTGCGATTTATGAAGAGCTCTGCGGGAAAGACAATTCAATTCGCTGCTAGATTGTATTGTTTGGAAAGGTGTAATTGTTTGCATATCCCTGCATAGAAATTTCGGCTGTTATTCCACCTCTCTGCACAGAGTTCAAACAGTGTACTGAAAAAATGAGTTAGACTATATTTTACAGCAATTGATAGCACAAGAAAACCCTTTATAATCTGCATATTTAGATAATAGTGCAAAAAAAACTTACTTAAGAACTTTGTTGAATAGGCTACAGAAGGCTTGGAAACTCAACCAAAATATTAACGGTGGTGATTCCTCATGGAAAATGGTGACATTTATGTACAAGGTTACAATTTATAGTCTAGGTCAATTAGTAAGGGAGTTTTTTTGCAGGATATTTAAGCTCTGAATAAAACAACGCACATTTTAAAACCATGTTTAGTGTTATTCGAGATCTAAACAATACGGAGAAATAGCTGACATAAAAACAGGGATGACCAGTATTTCACTGATATACTTGTACGTAACATTGAAACTAATGTGATTCCTGATGGTGGTAAACGACCTCAAAGATGGAGACTGGAAATGTCTAAATGCACCACAAAACAGCCAACAAATGTCATCAATAACGTGTTACGTCATGCATCACAGTGTCTCAGGCAACCTACCTCCCAGGTACATAAACCTCCGATTGAACATGTGATTTATGTGAAAACGGTCATGATTACAACTTACTTTCAAGGTGACCTTTTTTTAGTTAAATTTTTGCACGCTGATCACTTACATGTCATGTCAAATCGCTGTTGCGAATAATCTCAAAGTTATAGGCGATAGAATGTAACCAATCTATACTAAGTGTATGATAGAATTTACTGTCTGCAATTATTTTATGTGGTAACATGTATTTACGTAACTAACCTGTGTATGAAAGTACCTTCCTTATTACATCTGCTTTTTATTTTATCTCGTATATACACGCTTTAAATCTCCACCTTTGCGGCCATCTTCCACCCTCACGCATCACGTTAGGTCCAATGTTCAATGTATATTTCCTTAAGTATTTGCTTTCAAGATTTCTCTCCCGCCGTGTTAGCATGATTCTATTAACCACTCACCTGGTATATTACACGTCACATCATGCCTAAAAATATGCCAACTAATCAGCAACAAAAGTTATTAAAAATATATAGAAATACGAAATGGCAGTGCATGTTCCACTTTTTTACCTATATAAACAGAACACAGCAGACAAACACACATACGGAGTGTTATGTAGGTTGTAGGGAGTGAACGATTAAATATTCGTTGTTTATTTCACTCCAGTTTGATGAGAGTGTTAATGTGTTAGACTCGGATTTTAGTTAACATATTGCAAGTAGGAACATCCACGCCTTCTAAACGTTTTCTTGTTCCATAATGTTACAACAGTCTTTCATACTGCTGTGTGACGTGGGTTGGTTAGATTCATCTGTTCAGAATATTGACCGTCTTAATTTTAAAAATTATGTAAATCTAACTTAACTTCTAGACGCAAAAGGGAAGAGATAATACGCCATACTGACAGGTGGAACAGTTGTTTATTGCTATAGAAAAGAGTGTAAATTGACTGTATTGTCCCGCCATAACCTAATTTCTCAATATTTCTACAGGAATAGCTGACTGCACTTGGAAACAACTCCGCCATATTGCTACGTGAATTAACAAAATATTATGCTTGACCTCACTACAGCCTGCTAATGATCTGTCTGTAATTGTCTCTCATCTTTGAGACAGAGTACTTTCACCAAGTCATTACTTACTCTATGTTTGGAGGTGTGACGTCAGAGACCTCAATGTTATCTGGCGTGACGTCATATCACCAAATATAGAGTTCACCTTGAGAAGAGCTCTTATGATTGGCTATTTCATTCCATGAGCGTGGAACGGAGTGAGAGTAGTTTGTCTATATAAGTTACTTTACACCTTAAGGAAAATGAAAATATTGGTTAATTTTAAATTCAGGAATTGTGAGGTAGTGTAGTAAGGAATATGTTACAAAATACGTTCAAGATAAAACACGAAGTAAGCCTGCGTTAGTAAGGGTTGAAACAGTAACCAGAGAAAACGTTTCAAGTTACCAATAATTAACGAGAGCAGCTTTTCGATCAAGTCAAGATTAACCCTGCTTGAGACCAAGTTAAGCTGCTCATAGCTGACGAAACACGATAAAATGGCTCAAAATAATGTAAACCACAGAAAAAAACAAAATCACAATGAAGTGAATTGTATGCACAGTGTTCAAAATATAGAAAACAACAAGCACGAAATCGATGTTACATGAACTATAAATAAAACATCGCATAGCATACGGAGCTATCTTCAAATTTAATAAAATATTTTACGAATGTTTATAACATGTAAACTTATTTTCAATTTATTTCCCGCCATATAGGCATTGTATGTGTGTGAGAGAGACAAAACTAATGGAGCATTAAGGGTGCTGCTGACCGGAGCATGTAACAGTATCACTTCTACATGCAAGATATACAACTGGCTTGCAGCGCTTTACAAATAATATTTTTCAATGGAACTTTAAGTGGGACCTTGTGAAAATATTTTTGGAAAGTGTGATTATTAATTTAACGCATCATTCTGTCAGTGTGCTTTTTAAATCTTGTTGAAATTTTACAACAAAGGCCGTCTGGAAAACCCGTTTTTAGCTATTTGAGATACCCACATACCATCTCCTAAGCATGCTGAAAATATGATCTTTAGTATGCATGCTGAAAATGCGATATAAACCCTGCAGGCATTCAGACACAACCTGGCGATAGACTGCGCAAACCTACCCATATTAAACGAAAAGATAATCAGCATTGCAAGAGCCTGCAGATATATGGCATGTGTGATATATGCTTACACTCATGAACATTACTGGGGAAGTGATTGGATCTTAAATCATGTAGAAATATAGTACATTGGTATATGTCGTTTGCAAAAACCTGAACACTTTTGAACAACACCTTGTCTAGAAAAACCGTTAAAAATATATATTATTATTACTGTGGCTTTTGAGAGCGATACAGTCTGCACTCTTTAATTAATACCGAAGATGTATGTTAACGTGCCAACATAATACCAACTAACAGAAAAGAAAACAGTAACTAGATTTCCAAAAGTACTAACTTCATCTCGAACCACCTTTACTAGCGTATAGAACAGTTTAAATTAAGAAAACAAATTTTAGTATAATTTGGTTCTTAGATGATGTAGGCTTTCCACTCCACATACGCGTTATTTGTATATATTTGTATTGCTCTTGTATGAGAATATGGATCAAGCTGGAATGTGTAGTACATAGTACGCAGATGATACAACGCGCAAGCTAGCGACGTAATGACAGGAAGACTCCACATATGCTGGCATCAACGCAAGGTATAAGTATCGTGGCTGGTCCAGGGGGTGGAGGAAGGCTGGGCGATAGGGAGTGGGAGAGGGGAAGAGTGGGGTACGCTCTAACCTTGTATCGCAACTACACCTGCGAGTAGCACGTCCCACGACTAAACCTCTCCTTGTCCAGTTTCAAAACGACCCAGTTGTGCAAGGGACGACTAGGTAATTGCGGTATCTTCTGCGCAACTCTCCTATACTTGGCTTCAGCGTGACGTAACACGGAGACTTCAATGCTCTCCTCGCTGCGCCTAGGCACGCACTGGCACGCAGTGCCTCGCACATATATCAGGTGTAACAAGGGACCTGCGCATTTCGTGTTACTATCTCATCTAGAAATCGAAATTGATGTTGATCAATTACCTCACATGTAAGCGGAAATTACCCAAAATTGTAAATTAAAATTACACAACTGGTAATTTTTTTTCTTTTATATCTGACGCAGGTCCTCTATGGCAATTTTTCATAAATGGAGAGAAATATTTCCGAGTCACACTTCCGTGTATGAATTTCCAGCAAGGAGGCCAGTTTCCTGCACAATGTGGAGGAGCTGGAGAGACTAACTGTGAATTATACACCTCGGTAGACACGTAACATGCCTCATCCTAGTCAAGAAGGAAGAAGAAACTGTTACGATGACTCCAACAACTTATATCCGGTTCCACGTAACGCGCACTCAACATGCCGCACTTTCAGATTACAAGAAATTGACGCTATTAGCTGGGAAAGCCTAACATTTCTCTCCTGGAACACGGGCCGTACAGCACGGATAACTACAAACTTTCTACGAGCACCAATCTAGCAAGAGAGCAACAGTTGTGCCGCCTCACGAGATTTCACTTTGAAACATGACTACCCAGCCGAGCTCGTGAGGGACTGGTCTGGAATTATCTTACGTCTAATTAACGTAGGTATGAATGTTTTCTGTGCGAGGAACGTTAATGGCTTCTCAGGCTGATAGCTGCGAAGATTGGGTGCGAGAAGCACTGTTGCCATATCGAGTAGATAATCGTGAAAAAAAAACAGTAACTTTTTTAATTTAAAGCGTAACTTTTGGCGGAATTTTAATTTACAATATTACTGATTTATCATTTATTTCCGATTTTTAAAATATATTTTACTCACGATAAAGCGTAGAATATGACATGATTATAACTTTGATATAATAATTTCATTTTGCCTTGTGGCGTTGCAGATTTCGAATTAAAGAACCATTTCTATCATTAAGTTCATAGTTTAGGTTAATGAAACGATTTCGTGAATGTTATTTAAATTTTTACGGCACGTCAATTTACGACTACCACAACAATAAATCGGGAGAAATTAATTACAGAAAAAATTAGTTAAATACAAGTTTACGGCAGATGGACCATTTTATTCTAGCACTAATTCAGGTATTAAATTTAAAAAAAAATTATGTTAATTAAAGAGTTAACGCGATAAAGTTGGCTGTTTGAGTATTTTGATAATGTAATATTTGGTGCTTGTTATTGGTCACCAGATAGATACGCTGTGTCAGTATCATAACCCCCCCCCCCCCGCCCCAATCATACTGCAAGAGTCTACCGCATTTTCCGGAGGATGTTGGGCCAAAATGTTTCGCATTTTTGCGTTATCTCTAATCACTGGAGACATGTAAAATTCGCGATATTATTTGGTACAGACTAGACTCCACTGATATGTACATACTCGTGCACAATCTGTGAGTTCATTGCTCACGAGTATGTATGTGATGTACTATACGTACTTGACTGCTTTACATGCGACTGGCCATTATACCGAGGAACTTTCAATGATTGGCTCAAAGTGTCCCTTCCTACAATCCACGACACTACAGGCCAATGGATGACGTCGAGCAAGTAAACAACAACTTGCAGTCTAGCCTGTTGTCAGAAAATAACGTGACATTTGCAAGTCTCTCCTAATTAGAAAGATTCTGAAGCAAACAACAAACAATTTTTACTTTACTTTCACAATTGTTTACATTTGGTTTGTTGATATTAGCAAGGTTTTTTAACTACAAATAATTTAGTTTGTGTTCTCACATTGGGAGAAAACCGATGATGTATCTACAGTCAACTTCCGATTATCCGCACTAATGGAGGGGGCCGATGCCTCGGATAATCCAAAATCACGGATAATCCACTTCTACCCTTTCTTAGATCTCAGTAGAAGAAAATAGGTCAAATTCATTCATACAATAAAATAAAGCAATTTACTACAGTAGACTCTCGATTATTCGCATTAATGATTATGTGGTGTGCAATTATAGTCTAAAAACACAAATTATATAAAAATTACTGATATCTTATTTATCCAAGATAAAAATCTCGTTAATCTACTCATGCGCGACAGTCTCATAATCCATTAATGCGCAGGTGTAACTGTTTCGCCTTCTGGAAGATACTTAAATCTTCTTCTAGCCTTTCAAAGTACGGTTGCGGGCGTAATACGTTAGGTAACATTATGCGAATAATCACAGCATGTATTTATAATGAACCTTTTTTTTTTAATTTTTTTTTTTTTTTTCAACTTTTTTCATTTATTTAAAGTGAAACATTTTGCGCGGATAATCCGCAAATCGAATAATCAACACTCGGATAATCGGGAGTCTACTGTATTAGCCTGTAATATCTTAATTGTTCACTTTCTTTATACTTCTGTCATTACATCTGGCAACAGTGTCTGTCTGAGTGGCGCGGTGCGGTTGCCAGAGGAAGCTGAGCGGGTGGTTTGATCTGCGGCGCGCAGGGGCAGCGACGGGCGTGAGATGAGGTGAAAGTACTCGAGTCAGTGCGACCTGTGGCTGGCAGGTCAGGCGGATGGAAAGTAGCTGAGTCTATCCTCCAACCACAGACATTATCACCACTATGGTCTGGCTTGTGCAACTAGCGTGCCTGTCCTGGACATGTGCACTTTCTACTAGCACCTGATAACATTCTGTGTAGCCACCTCCCTACTCCATACACTGCTCTGCCCTCCTCCTCCACACATACACTCCCTACCCTCATACTGTACATAAGACGTCTATGTTCGCACATACTGACTCGTCATACTCGTGGCGTATGTCTAAACGCAGCTGTTGCATGATATAGTACAGCATATATGTAATTAAAGTCTCAGCACTGACAGATTTACAGACGTAGCACAGTTTAAAGGGAGAGTGTACGCGAGATATTTTATTATTTAAATAATGTTTTTATTTGTATGAAATATTGCTCGTTTTGTAGAAGTTCATTGTAATTTTTTTTTCAGTAATGAAAATTGTATAGCTTTCATAGTTTTTGTATATTGGCATATCAAAGACATAATTAGCATAAAACGGTTTTATACAAGAAACGAAACCCGATTGATTTACAGAAACGAAATAACTTACAAAGAAGGAAATTGTGACGGGCTACAACTATACATGTATAAAAACACTGCTTCGAAATTTTTTGTAATTTTAAAAATTACAGAAAATATTAATTTTTTACTTTAAATTCGAAAATTTAACAAAAATTCAAAACGGTTATTTATTCGTGTCCAGGCGAGGTGAATTATGGCACATAATTAAACTAAACAGCAGTAATTATCTCACAATCAAAGATTATATTCTATAATTTAGAAGACTAATACAGGCGTAAACAAAATAGACACTTATTTTTGCTGGTTTCCTGAAAAGAAAATTCGAGTTCAAAAACTTAGGCATTTTTGAGAGTACTGTTTCTTTTATACATGAATACAAAGAGGCAGAAAATTTATAAAAAATAATTATTTCATTTATTTTTGGACATCTTGTTCGTACGAGTAGACGTACGCCTTCGAAACTGTTTGGATACTTCACGGAGCACACACATGTGTTGCGATAGCTATAACTATGCTGAGCATGGCGTAATCAGAACCTATCTACTTATTTGTGACAATCTTACTCTAAAAATTACATACATAATATAACACTACTTCAGCAATTCTCTGTAGAGATACTTGGGTTTTAAACACGGAAGGTTGAGAAACTACTGTACTTTTTTTTCAAAAGAAAATGACTGGACAGTTATTTATGGGCGAAGATGTACCACTTACACAATCTTTACCTTAAAATAAAACATATACAAATTATAATTCCCTGAGTATAGTAATGGAATGGAGAGTCAAAAACCTGTTATTTTCCTATTGTATTCAAGAGGTTAAAAACATCGTACATTGCTACGAAGCACATCTCAAGCAGTGACCCGAAATACATCGTGTTCTTGCAAAGTTGAAATTAATAACTACACAACAGAAGTATTGACGCCAGGCATAAAAACTTACGAATTAAAGCTACCATTTATTCTTCAGCCAATATGAGCATTTTTACGTCAGCCACAATACTAGCAACCGAAGAGCGTTAAAACATGAATTAGTGTGAAATAAATAAATAAATAAATTAATTAATAAACCAGCATGACTGAATTTTACTGGCGGAGTTAACCAAAAATGTTTTTATTATTTTAATAATAGCTATGTTTTTACGAGATACGGTTTTTTTTAGACATATATATATATATATATATATATATATATATATATATATATATATATATATATATATATATATATATATATATATATATATATAGTGACTATATTTTAAGTAATGACAATTTTTTAGCTTTCATAGTTTTTGTGTGATGGCAATTCAAAGTCCAAATTTAGATAAAACGGTTTTATACTATAAAAGAAAAATCAACTGACTGGCACAAATGAGCTAATTCAAACTGAAGAACAGTGTCAAGGGCAATGTCAAGAAATGCATAAAAACTGCATTTATTATTTTTAATTTATGAAAAAACACTGAATTTGAAATAAAAATTGCTTACTCAACGCGGTTTTTATAAACATCTTATATATATGTATATATATATATATATATATATATATATATATATATATATATATATATATATATAGGCGTAGCCCTTGATACTATTCTTCAGCGCGAGTTATTTCATTTCTGTATATCAGTTGGCTTTCCTTTATAGTATAAGACCGTTTTATGCAAATTTGTTCTTTGCCTTGCCATTATAAAAACACCTATAAAAGCTAAACAATTTGTCATTATTGTAAAAACTGCCACACGTATGTCTACAAGGCAAACCATTTGTGGTAAAAATATAAACATTATTAAACCAATTGAAATATTTGGTGAAAACCCCTTAACGTTTGGAAAATATTGCCTGCTGAACTCGGTGACGACTTAAGCAAAATTTTGGCTGTAAACAATGATAATGCATGTTTATAAATCGATGGAGTTGTAAACAAGGGAACTAACCTACAATACTTGTAACACGTAAAATGAGAAATTTTAAAAGGAACTAACCTGGCATAATTATATTTAGAAGGAAATAATAATTCGCAATCATCTGTCTATACACTGTTAAGATACACAAATAAAACTTTGATCTCAAATGTATCATTTACAGTGTACTGTGGACTGATTCTCTCGGGCCTTTCCATCAAATTTATTCCACTATGAACAGTAAGTGCGTAAACCTTAGCAGGTGCGTTTTATGACTGTCTTTACGCGTTTAAAGAAGTGGTCGTATTTTTTACATTTCCAGCAAAATTTTCGCGGGTGTTATCAGTCAGAACATTTTTACAAATGCTGTTTGTCAGGGAAATAAATGCTTGAAAAATAATAGAGGTTAAGTTAAGTTTAGTTTTCAAGAAAATGAGAAGAGGGAATGTTATTAACTATATTCCATTCGCTTGAAATAATAATTATCATATAACGTGTAAATTGTGTGTTTGATGGTTCTGTATTTAGTCTCTTTGGCAGCAAAAATATCATCATTTTATATATTTGCCAAGTATTGTTACGTTTTTTTTAGACATAATTCATGAAGACTTTCGCATCGTATGACAATATTTTACACGCAAAGTGTTCATATAGGCGTAATGACGTGTGAAAAATAAAAATTTAACGGTTTGCTTAGCCACCTATAAAATTACGCGCTAATTTAATTAAACGAAATTTGTAACGTTATACTTGGTGTAAAATCTTTAAATAAACGTAGAAATGTTTTGATTTAATTTACATTGGCTAGTTTTGATAAACCCTTTTCTAGTTTTCACAAGTAAAAAAAAAAACATTTTTGCTATTAAAATTACATTTGTTATTATGTAGGCCTACCTAACAGCTCGTTACAAAAATGTACCCGTAATTGGAATAATAGTATAACTTTGTTAATGAGCAAAAAATTACAGCGTTAATGGCCATTTCGGTGACTTTGAAACATAATTCAAATGATGACGTACACTTACACATGTAACAATTTTTTTTGTGTTCATTGACATTGTAATTCCAAGGGTGTCTCAGTCTTTTTTTATCGTGAATTTTTCTATTATCATTATTTTATAATCGTGAGTTGGTTTTTAGTTTAAATAATTCACCGAATTTGTAAAACTAATATTCTAAGGATTCATTGAACGAAAACTAAAAGTTGAAGTTGTAAATTCGCATTACCAGCAGATCGAGCTCTGGGTCCTAAGAGGGTTAATTTAAGGTACAAAATTGTGCTGCTTTAGGAGTTTTCAAACGAAAAATTTTTACATACCGCTTTAAGAAATAGTAATACTGTGCTTCAAAATTGAAAAACTTTGTGGTGACACTAACAAATTAGGTATACTAAGTTTTCAAGCATCTACTCCGCTTGTTATTAGAATTGTGTTGGTTTTTGAAACCAAATACTTATTTGAATGAGTAACAATGTAAATTGCACAAAACATTTTGGAACATAGAAAATGTTATTTAATGTTACGTGAGAGTTCCTTGCTATTGGCTGGTTTGAACTTCGCACGCGTAGTTCTGCGCAGACGCGAGTCGCGGAGCAGTGCCGAGTATTTCTTGTTATTTCAGTTCCTTAAGAGTGCGTGGTAGATAAATAAACGCTGGTAACATCAGTTACATTCTACGTTTTTTTCTGAGCCAATATGGATAAAATACTCAGTGACAATCCTTGACAATGGTATTTGCCAACTTTATGAGCAAACTCAGAATGATGTATTTGTTAAACGTGAACTCTTGCGCTGCGATTATAATATACGAAATTTCGGCGTCAGAGATTTTTCTTCAGATAAAGGCTACGTTGCTCGAGAAAAATTTTTGCTTAGAAAGTTGGCAAAAACAGTTGCCTGAGATTGCTGTTTTCTGATTTTTGCAAATTGGCTTCGATAAACCTACAATTGTGAACTAATACCTTTAGCGCTGAATTATATAATAGTACGCATTCTTAACCTAAAAAAACTGATCTTTGAACAGAGCAAAGCATTTTACCATATTTTAAACTAATCTAAACTAACGTAATTTAAATTAACCTAAACTAATTGTCACTGGGGAATGGGAAAAGAGTGAGAAGAAGGCCTGCGCAGAATGGATGCGCAGACGAAAATGAACAGCCAATAGAGAGCCACTGCTAGTGGAATGTACGGTATATTTAGCCTCGTGATTCACCCAGACCTAGAGTGATGCTGGACGAGGGAAGCCACAGAAGCGTAGGAGAAGAAGTAGGAAGAATAGAAGCAACTGTACAGTCGCGCAGTCAGGTCAAGCAGCTAGTGACGTCACGGCTCTTCTTGTAACGGTACAGCTAACTGTGAAGACGCACACATTGCAAGCCGCGCCTGACCACACCTCCTGCCCTCACACTACCAGCTGTACCCAGACACACTGCATCTTCGTGCTATTATTTGGTGAAACACTAGAATGCACTGGCCTACTCTCCCCTGTACACATCCCGTGACGTAATTAGTAAAGGCAGGAAACATTCACAGGTTCATTGACATGTAGGCTAGCCTACAAGAGCATGTGTGTATTCAAGCAGACATTATCTGCTCACTGGCTGCTCGATGACGCAGTGATATAGTTGCTTCTGTACTATTGGCTAAGCGACTTCCAGGAAGTGTCAAATAAGTCACGGACCAGGTGTGAAAGTGGCACGAACTTACAGTTGCTGGAATTATAGCTTGCGACCAGAAGAAAACGCGAATTTTTCAGGTCTCTATTTATTAGCCCCGGGTCTTTGTATCCCTGTGTGATTAGTGGTATTGTACAGTTTATCTTATATCATTGGTAGAGATCCAGAAATGTTCAACGATCAGCCGGCTGGACTCCACATTCCTGTATACACTCTGTCATCAGGCCAAGTGTTTGTCGCGAAAAGAGTTCTGCATAATTTTGTCTCAATGCCTTACTTACACATCGGCATCTCTGCTTCATGGTTATTGGCAGCCTGTATTTGTTCAGATACGTCTCTCATTTGACTGCGCCAATCAGAGTAAGGCAATTATGACACCATACGTCTGTTATTTGGCAGTAGAAGCCCAAGACTAGAGAGAGTTAAAACAACCAATCACTGACCACGAAGCACAGTTGCGAGTGTTCACATAACGCATTGGAACCAAATGGTGTAAAAATCGGGGCTATGTCAGTTCTACGACCTCGTCAGTTGACAGAACTTCTTTCCTCTCCCCTCTACACTGAGGGTTCTGCGAGGCGGTGACGAACGTTGGATGCTATGGCCAATAGGGTTTCAGTTTTATATCTGGTGTACGAACTCTTCATGTCTCGTGGTAGCCAATGGTAGGAACGATACATAAGCACCAATAGACGGTACATATGGCATATGGACAGGGTAAAGGGATGCCAACGCGGTGTGAATGGTTAGGTAGAAGGTAAGAAGTGTAGGGCGGTTCTACGACCTTGGCAGTTGACAGAACAATTTAGAGGATGTGTGCAGAGTGGTTCGTGAAGGGAGTAAGGGGAAGAGTAGGGAAAACGTTCAGTGAAATTACGAGGTCGTAGAAATGACCTTTTACACAAAAATATTTTCGCCAACAAGTCGTGGCGCTAGTAACCAGTTACTTGATCAATGGCTCTTGCTCCAGTGAGTGGCCAGTTGTACTTCTGATAGGCAGGGACTGGAAAATGTCGCGAATGCAATGGCCTGCACGTCAGAACCAATTATCATATGCACACTCAAAGATCTGACTATTAGTCAACCAGCTGCTACTGAGTGGAACAGCAAACAATGAACGAATATACGGGGCTTGAGTATGTATAGTACAATGGATTCTAGCCTGCAGGTCATTGAATTCGCGAAATTTTCCTGTCACTACTGATAAGTAGAGCCACGATTTTATGGCGAAAAGATTTGTGCAACATTTGGTTTCGATGCGTCATGTGCACACCTGCAGCTCTGCTACATCGTCTGTGGTTGGATGATTTTACTCTCACTTGCCTTGGCAAATTATAGACGTACAGACTCACAATAATCTTATTCTGATTGGTGCAGTCAAATAAGAAACGTGTCTGAACATAGACACGCTGCCAATAACCTTGAAACAGAACTGGCGATGTGCACGTGAGTCACTGAAACAAAGTGGGGCAAAAATCTTTTCGCTACAAAATCGTGGCCTTACTGATAA
>PNEQ01104951.1:16478-29564 GCA_003012365.1 Medauroidea extradentata
TGACTGTTTGATGGATTTCAATACACGTCCAGCTTATCAGAAGATTACTGGCTTTAGCTTGTACTTGGAGCTGTTGCTCTATTTGACTGAGCCAATAAGAATCCCGCTGTTGTAATATTTGATGCCTGGTATTGGTCTGCAGACAGTTGCGTTGTGTCAGTGTTTTCAAGGCTATCTTGGCACAAAACATTTTCGCGATGTACCATCATCTCTACTGATAAGGTAGCGCGGAAGTCAGTGAGAGTTTTCATGCAGGTTTGCTATTGGTCCAGAGTTACATAAAGAGTACCCCAACCTTGAAAGTAGCGTGCATGTATGTATAGGAGTCGAAATTATGACTTGTGTGAAATGAATTCGCGAAACCTCTGGGCCTCTAACAATTTATTGAAGATATTATTTAATCGTGTCACACAAACTGTCGACTAACAGCAGAAGTCAGATGAGTACACATTTACTTGCAGTCCAGTCTGATGTCTAACAACGCGAAATGTGCAGGTCTACGATATGAACACATAGCCTTGTCTTGTTCAGTTGTCTTCTGATACACTAGTTACAACGTTATAGCTTGTTCGGGATCAAGTGAGCACTCATGAAGGCGCCGATAAAGTTCCATTTTCAGCCAATTCGTATCTTTCTGCGCTAACCTTGGGAAATATCTAACCTCTCTGGACACGTCACTTAATGTTTGCGCGTGTAAAATAAATTGCGCAGTCAGTATGAATTGATAAAGTTTAAAAATAGTTTATTTATATATCATATAAAACATAATTATGTCGATTTCGGTTGACTTTGTTTCGGTATTGTTGTCTTTAAATAGGAAAATACACGGAAATGTATTGCGTAGTTTCACTACCAACCATACGAGCAGTAAGGCAACCATAGTTAATGTTGATTTATATGCAATAACGGCTAGTGATATTTTTCAAAGGTTATATATATATTTTTAGTTTTCACTTTAACCCGAACGACCCGGCTATACCTTCTCGGGTTAGTTATATTTTTACTATAACTTTAATATCAGATACGTTTTTGTTGAAAAGTTTAATTTTGCACCAATAAAACCCTTTAATAGTATACTTTAAAGTAAATATTTATAGAGATCCTACACACTAATCTAGTTAAAATAGGCCTACAGACCACACATACAGCTTTAATAATTGCAGCACTTGAACTTACATTTTAATTGGTGACTGAACGGGTTTATTGTAAGCAGTTTTTCTCAAGCTCTTTAGTTACGTGATCGAATCATGGTATAGACCGTTCACGATAAAGTGAGCACTGCTTAAGTCTTTCTTTCAGCTAATTTGTATTCATCTTTACTATTTTCAATATAAAAAACTCTCATGAAACTAAAAACCAGTAAAAAAGTTACACCAAACTGAAAACTTATCACATTTCATCCCAATAAAATACAGTTTTTCGTTATTTTTAATGTTTGTGAGTGCTTAGTTTAAAGTGAAGAGTCTATAGAGGGGCCTACGTTCCTTGTGAAGGTTCGCCTGTAGTAATAGAAATTTTCTTTAAACTTTAAACTATTAACAGCAATTCTGAGAGGCATTTGTCTCTCCGAGTGGATGTAGACTTGTGCGGAGAATGTTTTGTTATTTTTCTGCGGAACTGTTGGTTCCAAAACGTCAAAATTTAATAAAATTAACGTGCATACTATTGTGGTCATATTTGTCTCCTAGATTTTGGTTGGTAAGATGTGGTTCGTCATCTTAATTTCTTTTGCACTACTACGATTATTGGACAGTTTGAGAATCCGTAAATTACAATTATTTTACATGTCTACAAATATTACGTAAAACAAAACTTTTAGCAAAGCCAAACCAATGAGAGTTAATTTTTGGATTAAATATTCCATCCTTATATTTATTAAATAATACTAGATGAACTGAAATGGTATTATACTGTACATGCGACGAATTTAAATATAGAACTAACAATTAATGCTACGTTTATAATATTGCAATACACATGGACAACTTGTACGCCCCACGTATGTTTATAGTATCCTAAATAATATTGCAAATACTACAGCCAAAATCAGGACTATGAACTTTTCGCAAAAAGAATTTTGCCCCAGTTCGTGTCAATGCGTTACGTTGGCATCTGTAGTTGTGCTTCGTAGTCTGTGATTGGACGTTTAAACAGTCACGTGTCTTGAAGTTCTACCCTCAAATTACAGACGTGATGTGTGACAGCTATCCATGTACTGATTGGCGCAGTCTAATGGGAGACGTCACTTCACAAAAACACTCTTCCAATAACCATGGAGTAGACATGAAGATGTGCATGTAAGGCACTAAAACAAATTGTGGCAAAATTATATTCGCGAAAAGTTCGTGGCCCCTATAAATCATATAAGAATAACGACTGAAATATTGATCTCGCACGCCTTGCGTCACATGTTGCCGAAAACGCAGCAACAGCGTACTTCTTAGATCGACTGACAGCCAATGAGTGCAGTCAGATAGTTAAATGATTCCACTTCATTAATTTGACATGCAGAATCACCGCAAGAGAATTTTTGAAAGTAAACCTATTATTAGCTTGTAATGATTCTGCTTGTCAAATTAATGAAAGATTCCATAATTATTTATGTCAGGTAGTTTAGCAAAGAAAATACTCTTCGCATTGTCGAAGAGTAAAAAGTTTGATAGTGAAATCTGAATAAATTCTATGGCTCAAACACTGAAAATGCAATCAAATTGTCTAGTACTCCCCGTTGAAGAAAGACGCGAATGTTGAGATGTGTATGTTGGTACTCAGGCCTCAGGTGGACGTGGTTGGTCGCCTGACGCGAGGTGAGGCGAGGCGGACAAGAAGTCCAGCCAGCAGCTGACCGGGACGAGTGTACAGTTCTCAGGTCAGCCCCCCCTCCCTCCAACACCCCTCCTGAACTCCTGCTGAACCTGGTGAACGGTACCTGCGTCTCGTTCTGTCTCGCCGTCAGACACAGCCTCTCTCTCGACACTGTAGATGAGGACACCTTACTGGACCACTCTCCATGTAGACTGACACTCCACCTCTGCTCATCACCTCTGAATGGAGTGCAGGGATTCTGATAAGCTACTAAGGGGCCACCCTAGATAGGCTGTGATTGTGTGTGTGAGGCAAGAGCAGTAAGGTTGCCATTGATGTATGTAATGTATTATCGCCTCTCCACGCAAGCCACTCATATGTCGTGCAGTACTTTACTGTTATCCTTTATCCTATGGGATTCTAAGCGGTGACCACATTATTTTATTTGTGGCCAGCAAAGTTTAAAGTCTAACGCTTGTTTCTATAATCGTGTTTTTCGAATCATGTTGTTAATATTCCAGATACGGCAGTCTGAAAACCTAATTTTTAGCCATTTTGAGGCTCCCGAAAATGATTTTTTTAATAAATGTGCTGAATTTGTGAAACTATAGCGACATAGTTTGCAGCTTGTGTTATTTTCGTAGATATACAAATATAATGTGCGTTTAGTAGTTTCGTCAAAAAAAGAATGATCGCAAATCGCTGCAGCGCATTTAAAGTGTAGGTAGGGAATCCACTTAAGGGTGCCGCCTGCTACGTGCTTCAAATGCGTTATTATGTACAAGGAAATATGTTTTTTTAAAATACATATGCCCATGGTGCCAACGTACGAAAAAAAACGCCGGACAAGGACGGAATGTCACTGTCAGTACACAACGCTAATTAATTACACTACTAGTCTAGCTTAAAACGGCCTTTCTAGGCTGCCGTACTTCATAATGTACTAGCAGGATGTATGCGCAACTGAGATAGAAATGTGTACTAAACTTTGCAACAGACTTCCCGCCAATAAAACTGCAGGGTTACCCATAGTAAATATGTATCGGCGGGAAACTTGCACTCTAGTTCACCGCTTGGCTCGTTGCGATGCAGCATTAGCTACGCGCTCCAAGGTCGCCCTTATAGCTCCGTCGCTTATGAGACTATAATGTGCTAAACGTCTCAAGATATAGGCGGCACCCCTAAGTCAGTAGAGACACAAGAAAATCGCTGGGAAAGTTAAACTTCTTCCTCAGCCCCACTGTGCTGTGCGTGACACTGAAGATTTTTATAGATATTGGCTATAGTTTATTTGAAGCTTTTTTCTCTTCAACTGGGCCAATCAGAATTGTAGATTATAGTAGATAATATTTGTGATTGGTCTCAAAACTGTTAACACGTGTCAGTAAGAAAAATATATTACATTTTGTTGGACACCTTTTTTTGACTTTGAATACATTCGCGATTCATAGTAAAGTGTAAATATAGACCTCACCGCACTCAAAATCAACGCCGGGGTCCAAAATAAAATATATCTAAAATATTACTTATTTTTCTAAATTGTCTTCAGTTTTACCCACTTATACGGCGAATAGCCCATACAAAGTGGGAAAATGTACGGTACAGCGAATTAAAATTTTTTCACGGAAGAGTGAGACAGAGAGATAGCGAAGTTTCCGCTTTGATCGTGGACAACTCGTCGCAGTGATGTCAGATATACGATAATTATGGTACCATGTACCAGCATTCCTGTCATGTTGATACGTAAAAATACTTGAATCATCCGAGAAACACTATGCATGTCAGTGGGGCAGGATAAGAGCGGACGATTAGTGGAAGAGCTGGCAACACTGTGCTAACACCTGGCAACAAGGCACTCACCTGACAGCAGAGGCGCGGTGGTTGGACGCTGGTCGCAGACTGAACTGCCGCAGTGGCGTCGTCTGCCAGTTTATAGCCGCCCTACATCCTCCTCTAACCTACATGTCCTCCCCCCTCCCTCGCCCAGCACCACTCCCCTGCCTCACAGGGGCCGGGATGAAACTGAGAGTTCCTCCCCCACTTCCCTCTCACGTCAGCAGGAGGGGGAAGATTCTGGAAGATGCTGCGGCCAGCGACCTTGACAACACCCTCACCTGCTGCTACCTGCCGGCACACTTACCAACTCAAACATTCCGACAAACACATACGTCACTTTAAAATAACAACTATCTTATGGTGGACACCTGGGTGAACGTGTTTTGCTCTTTCGAGGTGATAACGACAACGTCTTAAGGGGGATGGTGCGCCAAAGCAGTGAATATTCACAATTTTCGACATAACTTTTTCCCCTCGCTTATTATCGAAAAGCAAGGCTCGACAATCTGTATTTTACACTTTTGCACACCTTTTTACTTTATTACATAGTCACAGACTGTCTTATTTTACGAGCACTGATGGTAGATAGAAAAAATGGCTCTTTTTCCTATCTGCCGTCACTGCTCCAAAAATAAGACATTCTGTGACTATGTAGTAATGTAATAAGTTGTACTAAAGTATAACTTCCGGTTTGTCGAGCCTTGATTTTCGAATAATCGAGTGGGAATAGTTATGTCGAAAATTGTGAAAATTCACTGCATTGGCGCACCATCCACCTTGAGAGACGGTGAGGGTGAAGTGGGGTGAAAGTACAACACATCTTTGCCGGAGCCGTGAATCGAACCAAGGACCTCTGCACCGTAGACCGGCGCCTAAGCGACTACGCTACGAAGGCCGGCTTTGCTCGTTCAAGGCCTAGAGGTGTGGAACCTATAAGGACGACCAGCTCGCGCAACCTGCCTCACACTAGTCTCTAGGCGCAAGTCACTAACTGACGTGCATTATTCTCGCCAAAAACTCTCCTCTATCATTCAGTGATGGCCGTGTCATTTTATGACGTCATATCAAGATATATGTGTATTGTTCATACCTATATCTTCTCAAATATTCTACGCCAATTTATTTCATACCTTAAGAGTGCGCGGTAGATAAACAAACGCTGATAACATAAATAGATTTCTACGCTTTTTTAGAAGCCAATGTGGATAAAATACTCAATGACAATCCTGGATAATTGTATTTGCCAACTTAATGAGTAAATATTTATCCACAATTACTAATTCGTTACACGTGATCTCTTGCGCCGCAGTTAAATTCCGGCCAGGGGCGTCATTTGGGGCTACAGGGGGGGGGGGCAAATGCCCCCCCTGGATTTGGAATTTTTGTGTATAAATATATTTTTTGTATTTTTTAATGTAAATAATGCTAACTTAAGGACATAAAACTGAAGTTTTATTATTAAAGTATCTAATTTATACGTGCTCAATTAATAAAAAAGATGTAACAAGGTCACTGTCGTCAGAAAACAAAATCTTGCCCCCCCCCCCTGGAAAAACCTGAAATGACGCCCCTGATTCCGGCGTAAGAGATTGTGCCTCAGAAGTTCGTAACACTGGAAACAATTTAGTTTAAAACTCTGGCGAACACCATTTTCTAGGATTACTATTTTTTAATTTTCGCAAATTGGCTTCAAGAATCCTACAGTTATAGATTAATGCTTTTAGCGTTGAATTATGTACCACGACCTCTTAAGAGGACCGGAGAAACGCCCATATTTCGTCATTTTTAAATTTCTATAAAACATGCTTTAATGAATGGTGTATAAACGGATGAAATACTCTTTGAAATGCTATTCCTAAGCATACATAAATCAGGCGCGCTTAGCAGTTTTCAAATAACCTTGTAACGGCCGATGTTCTACACACCGTTCAGCGGCCGCGGTAGGCGGTCACATTAAAGAAGTACAACTTCTCGCTTTCAACTCAAACGTGTATGTGGCCCCACTCGATTCCCGGCTGGGTCACCCTCGTTTTTCGCATGTGGGTGACATGCACTGCCCAGGTAGTCACGCTCTCCCCCTCCCCCGCATTCCCTTGCAATTAGCTACTTATATGTATCTAAACCATTACTCATCCCGCTCCTTCAACTGCGCCGATACTTCGTGGCTAAGTGCTGGCCAAAATGGAATTTAATTCCTCGTCTCATCTAGGGGGCCGCAGTGGTTGAATTGGCAGACCATTCGCCTCCCACCAAGGTGATCCGGGTTTGTATGCCGGCGGGGTCGGTCCCCGGATTTTCGCACGTGGGAATCGTGCCGGACGATGCCGCTGGTCGTAGGTTTTCTCGGGGATATTCTGTTTCCCCCGCCCTTTCATTCCGTTGCTGATCCATACTCACATCATATCACCCCTCACCAGCGCTGAAGACCGCGATGTTAAGCGCTGACCAAAATCTCTTCTCTCTCTCTCGGATTAGTGATCATGGATTGGATGCCGTAACACCCAGCGTGTGGAGGTTAAATCCGCAAATCACAGACGGGATGTGTGGCAGTTATCCGTGTACTGATTGTCACAGTCAAATGAATAACGACTCTGCACAAAAACACTCGGCTAATAGCGATGAAGTTGAGCTGCAGGTGTGCACGTAAGGCACTGAAACAAAGTGAGGCAAAAATCTTTTTGCGAAAACTACCGGGCCCTATGTATTGTTATTGCGGAGTGTACGATACTCATACAGCTCCCTTAACCTTCCGAAGGTCTTAGCATGCAAACAAATATATTCGTTTGTCTTCTACATGTCATCCCAACCTGACAGGGTTGCCGCTGAAAGTCGCTAGAGGCGAGCCGACTGTAGACAGACTGCACGCCAGTTCAGTGGCTTGTCCGTAGAGGTGATAATGTATATTGTCCGCGTGCCTGGATCGCCCTTATCGCTCCCACGTCTCTTGGCGTTGACGACGTAAAATGCAGCCAGGCGGTGCAGTTAACACTCGACATGAGTTACCCAAATAGGATTGTATTATTTTTCGCATTTTTTAAAATCTGAGAAGAAAAACGTTAAATTTATGAGTATATCGGTAGTTACATTGTGCTACCGTAGATACTTGGAACTAGATCTGTTGTTGTACAATTAGGCAGCAATGCGTCTAGTATCTCGCTGACTAAAGTGTACTTAGCTTATTTATTATTTCCAATTGTCTGTAGTTTTATTTGACAGGCGCCTGCATCGCAATGGAGCTTGTCTGAAAAGTTACATCTAGTCATGGATTAACATATTTAGACAGTGTTTTTACTTTTTTGCAGGTGGTGGTGGCGGCGAAGAATGCAGATGCGAGTCAATGACTGACGAAGTCCTACTTAGACCAAAGAACACATTCTTGCTGACTTACAGTCAATGAATATCTTTTAGTTCCTGTATAACTTATACTTATCAATTGTATTTTGTAACCAGGACTTGTCCAAAACCTCTGTGCAAAAATGTACACAAAAACATGTGACGAATACAACAAACAATGCTATAGAGGCACGATTATTTCGCGTATTGATTCTGGGTCAGGTTGAATGCCAATAATGTATACTTCAATACTCCTTCTGTGATTAGACGACGCCTGGTTTAACACATATTTGACGACTGCAAACCAATAACAAGTAAGGAAACAAGTCGTGGTGGTAACACATGTTACGGTTAGATGCCAATGGATATTTGACTTTGCCAGTGTGTGTATAGGTCTGAGTGAGTAAGAGATTTTGGTCAGGCCTGAACATCGAGGTCTTTAGCGCTGGTGAGGGGTGACATGATGTGAGAATGGAGCAGCGTCGGAATGAATGGGCGGGGGAAACGGGAGATCCCCGAGAAAACCCGCCGACCAGTGACATCGTCCGGCACGATTCCCACGTGCGAAAACCCGGGGACCGACCCCGCTGGGAATCGAACCCGGATCGCCTTGGTGGGAGGCGAGAGGTCTGACCCCTCGGCCACCGCGGACTCCTTGTATAGGTCTGAGAAGTCTAGGCTGTTGCCAGATTGATACGCGATATACACGTGCCTCTATAAGGTGATGATAAGTTGTCTAGATGACATCCACAGAGATTATAGTATATCGTGAAAATATTTTGTGCCAACATATCCTTGAAGACGCTGTAGTTTCTTGCAACATACATGATTTGGTGATATACTCCTAACACAACGTAGCTGTCTGCAGACCGATAACAGGTATCAAAATATTACAATATCGGGATTCTAATCGGGTAAGTCAAATAGGGTAACAGCTCCAAGTACAAGCTAAAGCCGGCAATGTTCTGGTAAGCTGAACATGTGTTGATATCCAGCAAACTGTCAAGTTTTCCCGCGATAAACCATCATCTCTACACATCCAGTGTCCCCAGGCGCAGGCGTGGAGAGGGTAGGGGAAGTGGGAGGTAGGCTAGGTCCAGTGTAGCAAGGGTGAAGTAGCCAGCGAGATATCGGCGGGGCGGGGCGCGACCCACTTGAAGGGACAAGCACATCTGATGAAACCTCACATGTCTTACCTCACTTGCTCCAGATCACCCGCACATCGCCTCACTCCCCCGGGGGCAGCTCACGAAGCCACCTTCAAGGTCACACCTTCGTTCCCACACGTACGTGCCCGCCACGTCACGACGTCTGTATCACGGCGTCCTGCCGTTGCAATTTGTAATGTAGGCTGTCTGGTGATTCGCATACCGACTATGCAACAAGCGAACAGGAGCAGCTAGCTCTGGGTCCTAGGGAGGGCTATGTCTTAAAAAGTAGATACACCCACACCCCAACCCAAAAACGGGGGGTCCGGAGGTCTTCCCCAAGAAACATTTGGGTTTAAAGGTGCAACACGGTGCTATTTAATGCGTTTCCGAACAAAAAATATACTGGTTTCATAGATGACAATGTTATTTTATGGATAAATTACGCTTTAAAAGTGAAAACCCGTGTGCTGATATACAAATAATTCAATATCCTAGGTCAGCCAATAACTGGCGAAGTTCGTTCGTATCAGATGAACCACCACATCATCTCACTTTCATATTACGATTTAGTTTGATATTTAAAAACGGCAATACAATAGCGGTGGTCGAGGGGTTAGACTTCTCGCCTCCCACCAGGCGATTCAGGTTCGACCACCGGCCTGTTCAATCACAGATCTTTCGCCATTGGGTAACGTGGCGGACGTTGTGGTTGGTTGACGGGGTTTATCTCCCGCTTCCATCCTTCCCATTTCGCTTCTGCTCAACACATATCGCCTCATTTCTTCCATTCCATGGGGTAGAGGGCGACAGGCATGTCCCGCTAGTCGAGTAACCGACCCAACCTTCGCCCTGGCCTTCTCTCACACATCACGTGACCCTGCCTGAAAGCGGCAACACGTGGTGGATTTCATTTTAATTACAATTTATTTTATTTTTTTTTTCAGGTTTGTTGCGCTGACGTCTTGGAAGTCTTGATGCTGATTGGCTAACAAGTTATTTTTAATTGCATGGCGCCCATCGCGTCACGTTCGACGAGCTATTCATTCCAAGATGATACTTCCCGCTAGGAAAAACTTCACAAACATCCTCAAAGGAACTATATAAAAATATACAGTGTAAAAAAGCACAATTAACTTAAGAGACGTTCTGAAGGTGAAGACAGACGACAGTTGAGCTCATTGTGCATAGAGGCGAGGAGGCAAGTGCTGAGTGAGTAATAGTCGTCCTTAAGGGCGCGGTACACAGTAATTTTCATCACCGTGTTTTTATTTTTTATTTGTATTAGATATATTTTTTCTTGTTTTAGACACAAAATGTGACTGAAATTTGCTCTTATGGAATTTTTTTTATCTCTCATAGTTTTCGCGTAATGGCTTGTAAAAGTCCAAATTTTCGTGTGTCCGTTTTAAGGACTACACTAAAACCATCTGACATACCAAACTGAAAAAAAATCACAGTGGATAAAGATGTCGGAGGTACAATTTCATTTACTTAAAAACAAGGAATAAAAACTTTTCTATTTAAAGGAAAACGCTAAAATTAAAAAGAAAAATTAAAAAAAATTCAATAATAATTAAAAAAATACAAAAAAATTTTATTTTATGGTTTAACGTAGCTGAAATTATAGACTACAACATCGTTATTCACTGTGATTTATTTTCAGTTTGTTAAATGAATTGGTTTCAGTGTAGTTTTTAAAACGGAAGCATGAAAATTTTGACTGAACAAGCCATTACGTGAAAACTATGACGGATAAAAAAAAATTTTATCAGAATAAATTTTAGTTACATTTTGTGTCTAAAACAAGGAAAAATATCTGGTACAAATATAAAAATAAAAACATGGTAATGAAAATTGCTGTGACTACGTCCTTAAAAGTCCGCGGCCGATCACGGTCCTTGTAGTCCAGTAGCACGCAAACTAGGTTTGTAACAGTATGTTGTTATTGCATGTGTCAAAAGCCACAGGATTGAACTGCACACTAGGGTGCATTTTCCTCCTTTGCCTTAAAAAAATTGAACTCCAATGCCTATGGCTAGGAATATTTCGAGAGTTCAACAACCAACATGCTAGAAACCATTATCCTGGTATACCGAAGCCATACCATTTGTCCATTACCTGCTACTCATTCAGACAGCAGACAATGAACAGATAGTTGAGTATGCATAGGACATTAGATTCCAACACCAGGTCAATGAACTCGCGAATTTTTCTTAGCCCTACCACAGAATATTTAGGAATACAGAAGTGAAATAGCAGGTAGGACAGCGAACTCAGTCACACACGCCAGCAAACTGGCTTCCCTGGCCAGCAACATGGCGGAGACACTTTCCGCCAATCAGCGTAAGGTGGCTGCCCTGCTAGCCGGCAGCCAGGCCAATAGGAAACCTGCCGTAACATGCAGGAGCCAAACATACACGGGGCTGGTATCAACAGTCTCGGTCAGCCAAAAGGCGGCGAAGTTCATCCGTATCAAACGAACCGCCACATAATTTCACGTCTGTATTACTATTTAGTCTGTGGCCCTACAAATGCGTAAAAAATGCCATTTTTAGCCATTTCCACTATTTTTTTTCTTTGTAATGATATACGATAGGTAGAGCCACTGTAAAATCGCGGGAAAAGTTGACTATCTGCTAGGCTCCATCGTGATGTATATAACACTGAATGTTTTGTATCTATATTGATAATCGTTTATTTGAAAATTGTTTCTCTGTTCAACAAACCCAGTTAGAACTGTACAGCTTTAACACACAGCGTGTGTGATTTGTCCCGAAACTGTTCACACGTGCCACAGTTAATATGTTTCAGTTTATTGCAGACTATGTTAAACGTATTCGTGATTTTTCAGTGACTATAACGATAGGACTCAAGTAAAGAGTGACGTCTGTAGGTAATAGTTTGCTTCCTTTCCTGAAAAAAAAAAAAAAAAAAAACTTGTTCTCAGAACAGTTATTTACAGACATGGGAATACGGGCAAACATGGATCTTACAGAAAACATGTTGTTAAAGACTCCTCTTATGCATGTCATTCGCTAAACGAAATGAGAGATTGTGAGGATGAAAGCGATCTAATCACATTGCTGTACGAAGTATCGTGGCCACATATGATTCAGTTCCCACAAGCATTGGGTAAGCCATATGTGATCACCAGCATTCAGGCGAGATAGAACTGTTTTAGATTGGATGAAAGGTCGCTAGACATCCGGCAACGATCACGACTCTCCGTAAATACGTACACAGCTTGTACGTGCATGCTTTCAAGTGCAATCATTACTCATTACATGATCGTGAAGTAAGGGAAAGGACGTATGTGTGGAAACAGAGTCACCGGATGGCACGAACCGTTCAAGGTAATGCTACATATACCTCAGTGACTCTCGTGTTCTTCACGGACACCTCTGAGGACCCACAGAGCAAGGCCAGACGTCTGGCAGTCCTTGATTACTAAGTCTATCCAGTAATTCAATATTTCCTCTCTTAAGGCGGCCGCTTGGCTTGCGCTCGAACTGCGTGCAGCATGTCCACAGTTATACGTTTTTCCTCAGAGACCAGTAAACGTGCGTCCACAATGCTTATCTACGAAAAGAAAACACACTTTTTTTAGACTGCTTGTGAATATGAATTTCAAGACACCACGCATATTCGAAGCATTATTTTAAAGCCCCTAAACGTGGCTAAATGCGGTTTTTAAAGACGGTTGTCTCTCAAGATATCTATATATATAAAAATGAAAGGTGTCTGATTGACTGACTGACTGACTGACATATCAAACTGCAGCCCAAACCACTGGACCTAGAATCGTGACATTTTTTGTGGGGGTTCCCTTCAGGTCGTAGGCGAGCACTAAGAAGGGATTTTTCGAAATTCGACCTCTAAGGGGGTGAAAAGGGGTGAAATGTGTTTCCGAAGAAACGTCGATAGAGCTCGAACCCGACGGCCTATCATCGTGATTTTTACT
>PNEQ01104952.1:0-21505 GCA_003012365.1 Medauroidea extradentata
CATACTGTATATTAATAAGCACAAATGCGAATGCAAATGCTTAACCGACTATATAGACACAAACTTCTGAAGTTACCAGAATTTCACAGGCGCAATAAAAAAAATTGTTAACAGTGTAAAAAATAATTTGCATTATAAAAAATTGCGGATAATCCGCAAATCGGATGATCGAGTCGCGGATAATCGAGGTTCTACTGTATACGAAACAGGAAAAATTGCTCTTTCGTAGTTAAATGTAACACCAAGTACAAGTGCTGAGAAATGTAAAAATGTAACAATTCACCAAATGGCAGTGGTGTTCATAAACTGTAATTTCTAATACTTCTGAGTGTGTTATACAAAGCCATGTCTATTGTACGAAGGGAAATATTCCAGGGAACTATTCTAGCAAGAAAGTCAACTTGTGCCATCTCTCTGTGAATTTTGAACTACTGCGTCTGTGCCGCGGGGCGCTGATGAAACAGCATGCAGACGACGCTTAACTTCAAAAGCCCGGTCGCATCACTTTGTGTTTGTGTTAAGTAAAATTATGCAGTAAATAGGTATCTGAATAAGATCATAAATAAAAGTTTGAAAAGTGTAAGAAATAGAGGTAAATTTTGTCCCAATTTATTCCAGAATTGCTGTATTTAAATAGTAAAATTCATGGAACCACACTCCGTACTTCGCTCCCAACCATACAATCAGTAATGTGACTGTTGATAATGTTGGATTATATGTAGTAATGGATAGTGATTCTTTTTGAAGGTTCAATCTTTAGTACTCACTTTATCCCAAATGGCCTATACATAGACTCACATGTTACCTTTGACATTCCCAATTATTTTTTAAGATGAAAGCTTAAACATTAGGGTAAGGCAAGTTAGACGTTCCCCGATGTTTCTTGTATACAATATTTGCCAGCTAAATGTGACACACGACGCCTACATTCTTCCACAAGGATACACATAAAAATATTAACAGTAAACTTGTAAAGTGGGAGTTGACAGTTATTAAATACACAAACACGCACAATGTTCATGAACAATCCTATTATGTATATGTGACAAAGTGAAGGCAGTTCCCTCTCCCGCAAGCTAGACACACTAGTCACGCAGCTCCTAGCAGAATGTAAACACACTTACGCTACGAAGCAAGGAGTCAGCAGGACACACCTGCATGTACAGTCTTTCACTGATGGGTGGTCGCCGGAAGTGCTCTGCTCTCGGGTGTAAGATAAGGTTGCAGAGAGGCGAAGTCTTCAGCTCTCGGACTGCCCGGAAGGCACGCAGCATCGGCCCAATGTAGCACAGTGGCTACAACAAACACACATGTATACACATCTCTCATGTCAAATGCAGGAGAAACATGTGTAACACTATCTGTGCTGCATGAGTTCATATAAACTCTAAATATTAACTTTCTTTATACAGAATTCACAAACGGTCACGTGACTGAACTAAAAGACTATGTTTACGTACAGTTCCTTACGTTTAAACTGATTTTTCAGGTAGCTTTAACTTAACAAAATTAATATTCTGTTACCAGTAAGTATGATAAGAATCATAAAATTGTTTTTAAAATAATCTGTTCACTCATGAGGAATGGAAAATGTAATAAAGCCAAGGCCTCACACTATCTTACAAGTCCAGTGTGGCACAGGACATTATAAAGCTCTAGGAGCCAGAGTAAAGTGATGACATTTCCAGACAAGGCATTCCATCACTGCAACATAGCACTAGACTGGTGCACTGCGTACACGTAGACTCTAGGGTGAAGAGTAGCACTCACCCTGAGCCGCATGGCATCTTGTAGTCGCAGGTCAAAGTCACGGTACGAGGTGCGCACTACCAAGCTAAGCATCTGGTCTACATTTTGCATGCACTTGCCTGCAATCACACACAAAAAAAGTGTGTCTGCACTCATGTAAACACGTGTAGGTGTGTATGCGCACCCCCCACCCACATGCACACATGCGCATGCGCACACACGAAACACACACAACACAACACACACCACACACATATGTAACCTCTTTGTTTTTTTATATGTCCTTCTTAAGAGGGCGTGACACATAATGCAACGCTAAAAGAACTCCAGTGTTACAAACTTCTGAAGCACAATCTCTGACACCAAAACCTCGTGCAGTTAACTGCGGCGCAAGCGATCACGCGTAACAAATTAGTAATTCTGGATAAATATTTACCACAAAGTCTGCAAATACCATTATCTAGAATTGTCATTGAGTATTTTATTCATATTGGTTTCGAAAAAAGTGTAGAAATCAATTAATGTTTTCAGCATTTATTTATCTACCAGGCACTTTTAAACAGCTTTCCAAACTTCAAGGAAATACAACAAGAAATAGCAAAGAGCTTGTATCAAGGAACCAATACAGCATCTGCCTGAAGTGATTTCATCAACTCCTGTAAACAAGGTTCAGAATGGCTGAGACGGTTATCTAACCCAGATCCTCCCGAACATGAGGTTGAAACACACATGACTCCGATAACTCAACGATGGAAATAAATTTAAAAAAAAACTCAATTTTTTTTAACAATTATATGTTTGAAACTTTTAATGAAAAAAGTGTTAGCTTCAAATTGTAACTGTCCAGTAGTTTTGTAAATAAGTTGTGTACAGTAAAGATAACAGCCTATCTACAGTCATTCAGAAAAGTTTAGTTCACTTTATAATTTAAGGCATTTAATGGCCAGCGAGTAAGTAGCCTCGTGTGGTTTTGAAACTGGAGGTTACCACACGCAGTCTACAAATATTTGTCGGTACATCTATGCTACAGTGGTGCTATCTATCACCTATCTTATAAACTGATGTACAGTGGTGCTATCTGTCTGCACTGTATGTGACGTCTTCCTATGTTCACGTACAATCATTTGTAAATTTTTTATTTTTACTAACTTGATGTCTAATGTCAAGAGATGTTACTTTAGTTAATATAGAAGTTAAATAAAACAGTGAAATTAATATATAAATCTGCTTTTCCTTCTTACTCTGGTATGTATGTATGTATGTATGTATGTATGTATGTATTTATGGACGTTGTGCTAGCTCGTAATGCATACCTAGTAGAAGGGCACAAATGCGTTACAATTTGTTTCGGTGACAAAGAGAGATTGTAGCTACCAATTTAATTTATATTTTTGTTCTGAAGACACCAGTCTACCAGTGTCGAATATTATTTAATTAACATATCATCTGGTTTTCTACAAAAAAAATAAAAACTAACTTGGCACTTGCAGTAAGTCACACATCAGCTCGGTTTTCTCATGTTTTGGGACAAGGGTTGGTCACATTTCCTTTTAAGAGGCGCACTTTCAATCAGAAGATGTTTGTCTATTGATGCAAATGTAAGTCGAAGTATGCGCTCGCAAGAAAGCACTCTGTGCTCAACGCTCTAATTAATTTTTATTTTGGACATGGGTTGTTCATATCTACCATTCAGAAGTGTGCTTTTTAAGGGAAGATGTCTGGCTATTGGTATAAATTTATGTATTACATTTACTATTTTTCGACAAAAGCTACGAAAATTCCAAGTTTGACTAGAGGTATTTTGCAGAAAAAAAAGGAGTTACAAAATTCGACTATGGGTCGGGGGAGAGCAAAACAGGCTGCTATCAATTTGACATTAATGGTAGATATTTTACGAGTGTAATGAAAGAAACCTTGATTATTCATTAAAACCTGGGGTCTAGTATACATTATTTTTTCAAACTTTTAATTTTTCAGTAAGTAACAATATTCTCACAGACTATCAGAACATACCAGATAACATATGCAGACACTTTTTCTCATAAACATCTCTAACCAATGTGAATTTGTATCGTGAAGCGACCAGCCTGCGCTTGGGGTATACTTTTTCGATATAAGTCAGTTGTATGTTTTCTTTGATTTTTACTTCGAGTCCCTGTTGGTGTTTATTTTGAATAAGTGATGCTAGCCAGTGTTACTGACACTTCCGGACCAAGAGCTGGTCAGCCTAGAGTCAATTAAGCATACAACAATGAATATGATGCCTTTGTTGAACACAGAAGTCCCAGTGTGTTACCCGGCCACCCAACTTTAGTCTATGCAAGTACAATATATTGCCTGTAGATAATTAAACTACTAGTTTTTATACAATTGTAAGTTTCAGGAATATAGTTTTAATAATACTTCTGTATTTGTTGTTTAAAGCCTAGCGATAACTTAGAAAAAGTCCTTTGGTTAATTAATTTACATGTTATAATTTTGCTGAAAAGGTTATCACCTATAAAACCCACTCTCTAAATGTAAAACAGCTATTGGGCCTGGCGAAACAGTACAGTAAGAGAAAATTGTGTCTGGATGCAATTCCTAATGATTAGTCTTTTATTGTAATACATTAATGTCAAATAGTGTGCTCATAAGCTTTTAAATTAGTCTTGTGTGAACTCTTCTGAAACAGCATAAAAATTCAGTTAATTTTAGACTCTGAAATTTTACAAAATATTGATGTTTTAAAAGTTACGGCAGTTGGAAAGTTCTTGGTGTTTATTTTAAAGATGTGTAAATGAGTTCGGTCAGCACAGCCATGGTGCCGCAGGGCCGAAACCAATAGGGGTTCACAAAGGGTACTGCAAGGTGTACTGTCTGCAATGTCTGTTGCCAAACCTTTATTTAATATTTTTTTATTGTAATAATCATCCAGTAACATAGTGAGATATATCATTGTGCTCAGCAGAATTTTGCCAATTTTTATGTAATTTTAGTTTTTTTAAGTTAATTTAATTTGTATCCAGACCAGTTATTAATTTCCACTACAATGTTCTAGAACATTTCACGGAAGGGTAGCCGTCATTGATATCTTCGGCCACCATTACGATTACAAAGGCTGGTCACTTTGTTCTGGACGGTCGAGGGAGATGGACGTGTGTTGCGTTGTGCGAACTCGACACGTGGAGAGACAAGTTAGCCGCGAGGCGTGGACGAGAACCATGGGGCGGCGATGGAAGGTGGTAAAAAGACTTTCTAGTCGCTTTTATTACTAATTAACATTTATATATTGATGTGAACTTACGGCGATACCGACAACGTGGCCGGCCTACTATCGGTTAAGTTCAGTACGTGCCAGTTTTATTTAATTTTCGTTTCGTTTGGTTCAATTAATTTTCGGTTTTATTTTATGGTGATGCGAAAAAGTAAGTGTCTGAAACAATGTAAGCGCAGTTGCGTTATTTTTTGGGGAGAAAAAAATGGCTGTTGATTGAACGTGTTTGACTACCACTCAGTATGCGTCCACCCTTCTATACCATGTACAACCCCTGAGATAACAGCGTGGCTCACTGCTGAGGCCAGAGCACTGGTGAGAAGTGATAAACTTACAACTTGACACTATAATAAAATGAGTGGGACAGGTACCACCACAGTATCAAGCATGTTATAGTTGTGTTTCTACTTTATTGTAATATACAAAGTCAACTCCTTTACTTAAAACTCACACACAATACTAATTGTAATCCTAAGTCATTACTTTTGAATTTTGACTACAATAATACAAACATTCAACAACAGTAAAGGCCGGGCGAGTTCACGACTAACTTCTCGCCCATTTCACGACCTGCGTATAAGCACCTCTTTATTTCATGACCCTCTATGTTCCCACTACTTGCCAGTCAGTCGTGAGACTGTATGAGAAAACATGGCAGATCAAGAGGCAGTTGCTGTTGTATGCGAATTACTCGCAAACAAACTTCGAACACATCTATTAAACACTAAAAAGAAAAAACCGTAAATACTGGGTTCATGAATGGATAAATCAGCAGAATATGTTCGGCGTGACAAACACAGTTTGCCGGGAGTTGAGATGTGAAGACGAAGCTGGTTATCAACTTTTTTTTTTCGGCTTAGTTACAATCAATACACATATCTGTTAGAAAAAGTAAAACCGTTTATTCTAAAAAAGGATACCCAGTTCTGAATTTTTCATGGGCGTCACAATGTTTGTTTTTATCAGAACTTAGGTTCCACAAATGTTCTGCATCGCGATACTCTACAAATGTCAAAATTTGTGAATAGATCATCCTCTAAACCGACAGACACCCTTCTTCAAAAAGAGAACAAACTAAACAGATGCAGGAAAAAAAAAACAACAAACTATTTACACGACTGTGTAGGTCGTGGTTCACTCCGACAGGGTGGAGTGAACACTCGCCCGCCTCTTACACGGCCGTCGTATAAACGACTACTGGTTCCCATAGAGTCGTGAACTCGCTTGCTTGTTATGGCAGTCGTGAACTCGACCGGCCCACTGCCAAGTGGGAACCTGCCTTAAGAATACATTTCAAATAATTAATTTTTTATTTAAATACATTTCTCAGAAAAACAGAATTCAAAATTCACAAATACATAAAAATTTTATTCTAAATACATATAATTAAAATTTATAACTTTTACAATACTGACAGAAGTGAAGTTCGCACATCCCTGGCAGCTGAGTGGTAAGCTGAAAGACTAGCTATCTGGCTAGGAGACAAGGAAGTACTCACTGAGTGGCCCAGCTGGTATGGTGCGCTCCGTCAGTGGTTGTTGCTGCGTTTGCATCACGAAGCCAATGATCTCGCAGAAACGACGACCGCTGCCGGACTGCGACAGGCTCTGCGAGTAAGTAAAGACATCGCTGCTCTTCTCCAAGATGAGCTCGACAGCCACGAGGTGCCCCTCACGCAGCTGGGAGGCCGCAGAATAGCGGTTCGACTGCAGGAGAGCTGCGGCATCAGTCATCACGCTTACCTCACACTCCCTTCTCATATCTCAACTGATTTATTATAGTCTCAGACCACGAAGACCTACTTCTCACTACTACACCATACTTTAAAACATTTTCTGTGTGATTACAACTTTATCAGAGTAAAGAAACTGGCCTAGATTACCTAAATTAGAAGGCATGTCGCAGCTTACAAATAAGCACATTTAACTAAGCAAATTTCTTTCACATATACAGTAACTTGTCTGATATGTAGCAATTCATGTTTTTAAGCGTACTGTTTTAATATTTCGTGCCTCACTTTTGGTTGTCTTTACTTCAATTTAACTCTGTAGAGCATGATTAGAATTTTATTGCTTTTAATGTGACAATTTGTGTAACAATGAAGCTGTAAATTACATGTTTTATGATTAAGTTTATATGTATAAAATGAAATTTAAAAAATCAGTAATATTACAAAAGTGCTCACATATTCCTGTACAGTGACCCAGAAGGATTGTTAGTTACAGTACTGTATTTACTACCGTACAGTATAAGAATAAAATTATTTTTATTTCCTCTGTACTTTGTAGGATAGGAGCGTAACTATCAGGCTAGCAGCTGGCTGACCACAGTATGACATGCAGACGTTGGTTTCTGCCAGGATAGCTCTGAACTGAGAGCCGGGAGGCGAAGTTTCAGTCAAGGGCATCACCTTTGGCTTTGGTTCCCACATGCTTGATAAAATATTAATTATTTACAAACAGCTTTGTTTTATAATGTTGTGTATCACACATTGTGCAGTCTCGTAAATATGCTGGCATGCTGGATACGAAGTGCTTTGTATCCAGCATGCCAGCATTATAAAACAAAGCTGCTTCTAAATAATTAATATTTTATCAAATAAACATGTCAGACAAATTTGTAAACAATGCACAGTTTGTGTTTACTGACATTTAATAAATGAGTCATAATAATAAATTGACACAGAAATCAAAAACTGCACAGCAACAGAGTAAAGGGTTTTCAGAATTCAGAACGGTATTAAAATATGAACATGTAAGATATATACATAATGCACACATTACAGTAACTAACTGCACATGATAGTCGGACTTAGTATCATACAGCATGTAAGAGAGGGAGTGTGTACCAGTAGTATATTCTGCTTTTAACTCTAGGAACAGAGGAGCGATAATATCCAGAGTACCAGGCTCAATGGGAAGCTTTTCGTCTCAAATCACAGTACGCCAAACTAGCATGCAAACTTAGGGGCTTTAAACAGTGGCCCTTAAATTTTACTATTCATATAATATAAAGTAAAGGCCTGCACATGCATCTTGTTTCGCACGTAAAGAATTCAGGTCATATTTCGGAGTTATAGCCGTCTAATAAAGATGTTTTTATCAATTTCAAGAGGTAAAAAAGTCATGATTCTAACGAGCATGCTAAATTTTTTTAAATTACAGAAGCATAGTTTCAAGTGTGCGTTCCTTTCGTGGATGAACATAATAGTAATAAGTTAAGCCGTTTGACTTAAAAAAATAATAAGTGTGACGCACAACGAATTAAGCGAGAGACCGCCACTTTGGATGAAAAACCACTATAAAATATAGCACCAGTAATTTTATGAATATTAAGAAGCACCTATGCCACAGTTTATCATAAATTTAACAAATAAAATTACAGCACTTTCTATTAGAGCATGACACACAAAAAAGTAAAATCAGAATTCAAGAAAACAATTTCTCTACGCAGTAGGTCAACAATTATCTACTGCTTCACTCTGAATGGTTGAAGTCGCACCTGTAATGTTGTATCACACTATTGAACAAACCGATAATACTTTAACAATTTTTTTACAATTTAACACTCTTGGCTGTGCTAGTATTACTGAATATTGCCCACTTCCTTACAGGCACATAAATGTAGACACAAAAATAAAGACAGCTTAAATAAATAATACAGTAACCTCAGTTATGACATTGACTACATTTATTTTAAAAACTTGCTCAGAGTCGCAGAAGAATCTTGAAATGTAGGGACTTTGAGCAGAGTATGAGAGCAGGAATAACTTACTGTAGCAGAAGATGTCCATCAGCTGACGATCAGGTAGCTCCACTCTCCTGACATTAGTCACAGCAATGAAGCAGAACGACTGCCTAGAAGAAAAAGTCAGCACATAACATTGCATGTTCTTACACAACTGTACAAAATATGTAACTACTGAAAGTCGTAAACAAGAAAACTAAGCCGAAGTTGAAATTATGTAATTAATAGGTTAAGTATTCTCATTTAAGTTGTCTCGTGCCGTATGACTGGACAGTGAAAAAAAACTATTCTTATACATGATATACCGTATTAACTCGTGTATAGTGCGGCCTTTTACTCCAAAACAACTGATAAAAATTCAGGAGTACGCACTATACACGGAAAATAAAAAAAAAATGGAGGGGGAGGGGAGGAGAAAGCAGAGCTGTAGTCGTAAATTGACGGGTGTTAACCGTGGGAGGAAAAGAGAGAGAATGTTTCTCTCCGTCCAGGTCTTCATCGTTACCCCTCTTCCTTTTCTTTTTCTTCTCTCCCCTTCACCATTGCTCTGCTGTAACCATCGCTGCTAAAACCCTGATTTAGTTTGTTTGTCCTTATCCATGTTTCTGCTCGGTGTTACGTACTGTTTACACAATGAACAGGTTAAAAACTAGTGTGATGATGGCCAAAACTTTACTAGCTTTTACATAGGTACATTTAAATTGTGTGTTACAAAATATGCTGCTCTGCAATTTGACGTGTCAAAAAAGAGTTCATGAATGGCAGGCGGAAGATGAGAAGTTAACTTTGATGTCTCGTGATCACCAATTGTTCTGTGGGGAAAGAATGAAAACAGGGCTATACTGTTCATTCCCCCCTCCCCCAAAAAGTGTCCCATAAATAAAAAAAAAGAGGCAAAAAGGCAAGCTTGCTGTCCTGGCACGTTATATCCGAGAATGCTGGAAGCGGCAGACAAACAGCAGAGGGAGAGAGAACAAGTGAGTGTCGTGCAGGCACGCACACACACCAGCAGGCGGTGATATAGGAAGCAACCTTGGCAGACTGTTCACAGACAGCGGTGGAGAAGGCAGAGACAAGCCCACCCCAACATCTCTCCTTCATTCTCTCTGCCTTCTTTCTAACGATAACCAATGTGAATGTTATCTTCCCTCCACTTTTTTCTTTGTAAGCAGCCACTGCACCCCCCCCTGATCATTCATTGATGCCTCACTCGCGCTGCTTTGCCTTCTCAGTCCCGCGATATTTTTTACATACTAACAACGCAATTAAATTTTTTTCCTCTTGAACTTGTTGCAAAAATCATGGTGCGAGCTATAGGCGATGGTGCGCTATACACGAGTATATACGGTATAGGAAACTTGCTGTCATGAGTCCTAATCAAAACTATCACAGTACTGAATATTCTTCAAGCTGCAACCTCATTTATGTTACTAGCATTCTCAGATGATTATACACACACATATATGCATAGACAGTTTGTATTTCTTATTTCAAGTTGTGTTAAAATATTATAAAAGGATGTATGTACTCTGTTTCCAGAATCCACTGCAGTGTGTTGCTGCATGTATATAAGTTCACTTTGCCAGAAATAACTCTACACTGAAACTCATGTACAGATAAAACCAGGCTTACACAAGATGTTACAGTTCCTGATAACACAGTAGTTTGTAAAATCAGGGCAGGCAAAATTTTACCCTCATAACCCAAACATTTGGTACAGTTACAATTTTCAGCACGACATAATTGTTTTAATATTTCTGAGGTAAAAGTAATGTGTTATTTAATTAAAACATATTCACTTCACAAAACAGACTAATGTTCTTTAAAAAAAACGGCTATCCCAAAAAGGTAATAAAAACGATACCACAAAATGGTACACCTACACGACACTACAGGATAAATATAGGAGTACTAAACATCTACAGGGTAATATAGGTGTACTAAACATCTAAGTAGCTGACAACTGTTAGCAGCCAGGAGTCACTTTTTCCATGTTTTTCATGGAAAAGTAAGTTGTTTTATAATGGATTTGAAAAAATAATATCCTAGAATATTACATAAAACCAGTTTTATTTGACTAAAATCACGATAGTTGTAATGAGCTAAGAGAAGTCTTCGAGTTATGACTTTCATTTACTAGACAACAAAAAGAGGTAACATACATACATGGGAGAGACTAATGTTGTTATTAAGAATAATACAGTAGCACCTTTAAGCAGCATGGAACACTACAAAATTAACACACCATGTTGTTTTAATAGTTTTTAAATTTCCGTGAAACTTCAATATGTAACCTTACATTTTTTTAATAGTGGAAAGTACCATATATCTTGTGTGTATAAGTTGCTCATTTTTTACAAAGTAATTATAATACGATAAACAAAGATCACAAAAGTGGTAAGAAATGACCTATTTACAAGATATATTAAATAATTTTTCTTCTTTTCCAAACATCCAAGGCACTAGAAAAATAACAAATGAACAACTTTTCACTCACGCATATACAATAACTTTGGGCACACGCACGGTGCAACGTAAACAAACATGCTCCCATTTCAACTGTCTTCAGGCCTCACCCTTAACCTTTTTTACCGTCAATGTGTGTGGCAAGCCTGTGAACACCAGCAGTGAGATAAGTCTGGTTACTGGTATAGTCTTAAGCGTACTCAGATTCACAATAAATTAACACCCACTCCCATTCGCGGTATTGAACACACTTATTAGTGCCAAAGAAAAGCATATTATTTCAAATGGCCACGACTCGAAAATCTTATAAAAAAATGCCATTATCTGATTGAAAATAGAAGAATCACAAACAGAAAATTATACGAGAGCAGAAAGGGAAGTAATCAACTAACTAGTGGGTGTTAAGCGACAATGATAAGAAGTAAAGAGAGAGAAGAGAAAGGAAGGAGGCAGTAACAAGGTCACAATATCTCAAGTCTATCGCGCTGCACAGGTTCCAGAGTCGTCATGTATCAACCATCTCTGTCAAGAACCTTTGCCTGGTGAGGCACGGCAGACCAAACTGAAAGCTAAGTTAGACGTTGCTAAATTTTACAGATGCTATCCCAGTCTGCCTTCACACTATCATTATGAGGCCAAGTATACGAGAACACAAAAATTTTGTGCAGCCTACAATATTTGAAATACTGATTTTTCGGATTGTTGTTTACCAAAAACTTTTGACGCAGCCTATGCACACCAAAATATGGTATGGCATGAATTGAAACTAATGCTTATCTGTCTCTCTTTTAGGTATCACATTGGTATTGTTTTAGATAAGACAAAGTAAAAATTTCATTTTTAGCTATGCAGAAAAACATAAAAAAAAAAATTATTAGGCAAGTTATTTATATTAAAATGAAAAAGCAAGTTTGAAGTGACTTTCCTTGTAGTTTGTTTGTTTTGTACACATGTGCTCTGTCTGAACTGTACGTGAAATTCCCCTCTTCTGGTTCTAAGAAAAACCATTATTTTGGAGATCCTAATTCGTAAACTGAAGTTCGGCTTACAAAAGATAAATCAGATATCACTAATTTGATTCAATGACAAAATCTCGGTTGGACACATATGACAGGTAGGTAGAGAGGAAGGATGGTAGGAAAGATGACAGGTAGGGAGAGAGGAAGGACAGGACATGAGGGAACGAGAAGGATTAAGGAAGAAAACAGACTCACTTCTCCTTGGACTCCATGCTGACGGACTCCCAGAGCTCACAGAACATGAGTCGCTCCACGATGCTCCTGTAGTCGTCGTGGTTGTTGAAGAAGTCCAACATGGGCAGTATGCTCGTGGGGTCCACAGTCGGAGGCAGCCCCAAGTCAGGGTCCTGACCAAACACAACCCTCCTCTATTCAACACAAGCTGAAGCCACTCTACAACAGCATTGCTCTGCCTCGCAACCCACACTAACAAAGCAAACATTTCTGCCAGTACGCCTTGATAAGAAATTAAGTTTTGCGTTCAGCAGAGTAATAATCCAGGAATTGTGCCTCAAAACTACAACTGCACATTAACACAACCCCCACAATAAATGCTAAAATAAGACTACGCACCTGTGTAGACAAAACAACATGACTAATCTAAGGATTTTTATGAATGACACACACACAGGTTTTTAAACTAGGCATTTTAACAGCAAATTTGTTATTTACATTATTTTGTTACTTAAACAGAAACTGTTTTGTATCGGTAAACTTGTGTGAAATAGACACAGACTTACTAAATTTCACTGTTCATATTGCATATGTTCTGACACAATGTGTCAGATGCAGATGAATGAGCATCTACATACCTAGTCTACAAAGCGTGGCAGCAATGTGTACAAAAACTATAATAAAGGTTGTGTTTTAAAGTTCTGTTATAATGTGCAGTATATGCTCCATATAACTTCAGTTATTTAACATTCGAGAAAAATGTTAACTTGGCCTAAATAACCAGACAAGTGTTAGAGAGAAACATGTCATTAGATTGAGGTTATATTATAAAGCATTCCAACCTTCCATTGCAGTACAGGGTTCATGGCGCGCACTTCTGCCAGATCGCAGCCATGTTATGAAGTTTGGGAGATGTACTACTACATTATTTTGAGTACTGTAATAATACATTTTAAATTTTTGCACTTATATATTGTGATTGGTATCAAATTTCTCTTCAAATTATGTACCTAATCACATTATAATATTACGTACTTTAAAAATACATACCTAACAGGGTTCTTACAGCAACATGCAATTAAAATTCAATGATTTTATGTATCTAATCACATTGTAACATTACTTTGAAAAAACAATTCACATACTCCACTGAAATGAGTTCATTAAATAGTACAGTGGGCGCAAGGTATCTGAAAGCCTGAGTGACGGTTTCTGCCAGCCTCGGCCAGAGCACTAAAGGGGGAAGAATAAGCAATAACACATTTGCAGGAATATCTGCTACACTCGTACTAGCTGGCCAGAAATTATTAACCTTTTTGCAGTCTGAAGGTGAAATCCATTACACTTTCTTGTTCGCGGATTATGTTACATTGAGTTTGAGAGTAGATCCAGTACGCGTAGTGTCCAGTTACATCCCCGTTTTATATGCGTTTTATAAAAAAATTACTAAAGCCACACCGATGTCGTGATTGTGTTTCACAGTCGTGGAATTGGATACATTTGTTTCTAGTTCGTCACAGGTATTTTTTTTAATCAATATGCTGAGAAACACATGACAGCAGTAGGCCTATATTAAAATTTGTGGTTTTTTAAAATTCAAAATGCCACCGACCTTATCTAAATTAAAAGGCAAAAAATTACACTCTCAGATGGTGGAAATCATATACAGGATAAAAAGTAAATTATGGAAAAGCTCATGGGCACAGGTGGCCAGACCTAAATAAAGAATAATGGCTGTAGGAACCACACCTCCATTGTGAATAGTATGGACGTAATACCATTGTGAAAATTATGTTAATGAACATGTTAAGTGACAATAATTCAACAACCATTACAAATGGAACGCTGACCTTACGAATTCGATTAGGATGCATGACGACACGCATGTAGAGAATAAAGTGTGAACACCATCCCAACCCATGCGTTGGAAACATGGGGTTGCCTCTGTCATTATGCATGTATTTCTGTTTATGTACGACCGTAACAGTCCATCCTATTGAATAACGAACCAGAATGACATAAGGAACAAACACTTGTCCGAACATGCTCCGACAAACAGTTACTGAGATACAGGCACTCAAAAGTCAGAGCATTGTGGTAATGCTAACAGGTAGTCAACCCTTGTAGCACGAACGTGAAGACATGCTTCCAAAGAACACTAGCAATGTACAATTTTATTACAGAGAGATATGCAACACACATGACAGCATACTTGTATGCAGAGGCGCAAGCATGACGTCTTTAGTGGTATGTGAAATACAGCAAAACAAAATATTTTTTTTTGTTTAAATTTGCTAGAAACACAGGAGCTACAGTATGTGTATGTACCAGCACGTAACACGGCAGTGATCACATCCTTGTATTTACATTGTGCCGGGTCAGTACGGCCTTATAAGAGCCCCCGAAGATCTCTTGTGTATGAACTTTCTACTCAGCCTCAGTTTATCATGTCATGCCTTCTGAATGACTATAGTGCCCAGTGCAATTTGGACTTTACCCTTTGACCCACTGTGTTTGGAAAACGCTCTGTCTTATGGGCACGCTCCGCCTCGCTGATCTTCGCTAATGCTCGGGTCCCGTCGGCTATCTTCGTCGCCTCCCTCCTCTAGTCCCTCTCCCTCCCCTCCTTCCCCTGCTCTACCTGACCTTCTGCTGTCGTGTGCTTTGACACTCTGTATTCTACACTCGCCCAGCAAGGTTGTCTGCTACTCGCTACCTCGACGCTCAGTCGGCAAACGTCAGATTGGTAAGTTAATTTTCTTTGAATAAGGTTGTGCGTTTCTGTGTTTTCTACGGGACATTAGCTTCTTTGTCTTACCTTTCACCGACTTTCTAATTAATTACGAACTGGCTGAGTATCGATGCGGCGAGTGGATCGGAGTCAGGCCTTTTTGGTAATTTGTATTAATGTAAATGTATCCTTGCTGCGGGTTTCTATTTATTGTAACTTTTTATTGCATATCTGTACGTGTCTTTGAGCTTGTGTGTTCAATCCTGTAAATTTCAAGTTGCCAATACATTTGATGTCGCTGACTCACGTGTTGTGTGTTCGTAAGGCAGAACCACCCCTCACTTGTGTTGTCCTTTTTGTATTGTGTGTCTATGTTCGGCCGATAACTCACAACATTGCTCTCCTTATCCCGTTTGACTGGACAAGGCGTGTCTCTGTCCAGCCTTCCGTGCCTAAGTGGGCACAAATTCTGCGCGACTCTGCTCGGGTTTAAGTCCCGAGCAAGTGTTGTGATCTGCCCTTTTGCTTACTTTTGTCTTGTGAGGGTGTGGCCGTGCTTTGCGGAGCGCGCAGCGTGGTTAGCGGCCGATAGTGTATTGTGTTGGTCACGATTTTCAGGTTGAGCACAGGCCCTATAAATTCATGTAATATTTTCATCATGGCTAATGCAGGTGCTCGCTGGTGACGAGCTTAATTTTCTAGTTTGTCTAGCTGCTAGAGTTGAGGGATACGCAGCTACCATTTTGGGCGACATTGTACGTGCCGAAGGGGGGTACGAGCTGTTTAAGACGCGTCTATTAGAGTGCGTGAGCCCATCTAATGGTCGTCGATGAAACGGCGATACGTCGATTGGTATCAGCGACTGAATGAAACAGTATCAGCATATGTACAGGATGTGAAATGTTTCGCCGGTGTGATGAACTTACGTTGTGTAGAGAGTAAACTAGTGGGTTCTATTCTAGACCATTTTACTCCTGAGGCCCCTTTGCACAGGTTTGTGTGCACTCCGTCCACCAATTTTGAGGAATTGAGGTAGCAGCACTCTCCATTGAGAGTGAAAAGCACCTGGATCATGAATTTTATCAGGTTGTTCTTCGGTCAGGGACATAGACACGGAAATTTACATTGGGCGACGTGTGTTCTGTTACACAATGTGTACTGCGCGCACAAGCGCGCGTTTTCGCCAGCGCAGGTATGTCTAATAGGGCGTCGCCGAGTACGTCACATGTGGACTTTGAGAGGCAAGTCAGGTGTAGCAACTGTGCTAAGGTTGGGCACAGGTCGGTCAGCTGTCCTTTGCCTTATGTTCAGCAAGATGAGCGGGTGTGTTTCAGGTAGTTAAAAGGAAAAACTTGAAACTAAGATTCCTGTCAACAGTGTAGTCGCCTTAGACAACGTACCTTATCACGTCAGGATTATTAAATAACCAACATCCAAATCTACAAAACTGGGAATGCAAGACAACATAACATTCCATTCGCAAATGACATGCTGAAGCCCACTATTTATGAGCTTATAAAACAATACACACACACCTTGGCAAGCTGTCTATTTTGTGGATGAAATATTGAAACAGTATACGGACATACAACTATCAGCTTACCCCCTTACCACCAACACTTCAATTCTATAGAAAATATGTGGGCTGAAGTGAAAAGAAAAGTTGCATCACAAAATGTCTCCTGTAATTTCAGCAATGAGCAACTACTTTGCGAAAAGTGTTTGACAGTATAGGAGCAAATGACTGGAAACCATAAAATGAACAAATCAAGAAACTTGAAAATTAATATTACGACTTGGATGCTCGTTTCGACGGTACCATCGATTCCATTATAATAACGCTACGAGGTGTAGATAGAGAAAGTGACAGTATGAAAGATGACTGCAATACAGGATCATCAAGTGACGAAGTGGAAGGCGTCAACGGGCTGGAAGGCAGCGGTGAATGAGGTTGGTGAGCAGCCGACATTTTCAATTGTAATGTACAGTCATGGACACAAAAAATGGGCCAACTCGTGAAGGTGGAAATTTGTCTAAGTCCCGCTTCGGGTATGTTCGGCAGGCAGCCTTCGCGCAAGCGACTGATGAGCGAGTGGCGTCACACAACAGCAAGCGAAGGCTTTGGGGAAAAAGGACACAAATCGCAACATGATATTGCGGTTAACAAACACTTAGCCGCCCTTATTAGAGAATAACCGTGGATGATATTTCATGTTCGTAAGTAATTGTACATTTAGTAGGGAGTAAAAATATTGACGTCGTGCCCCAAACATATCAGATTTCGGTGTATTATTAATCAATATTATTATCTTTCAGTTTTATTTGTATTAATTCTACAAATGTTTACATTCACATTCTAATAAAGTGTTGCCTGTCCCTCATCTTTATTTTCCAACTAGTGCGTATATAATGCAACAAAATGTTTATGAGGCAGCAAAAATACTCGGCAGCAACGATACTGAAATGTTTTGAGAGCAGGGGTGTAGGAACATTTCGGAACTGGAGGGGGGAAAGGTTATATCACGGAACAACAAACCCCTCTAATAAAGTGGTAGAGGGGGGGGGGGGTCGAGGGTCCTCCCCCGAGAAAATTTGGTATTTCAAGGTGTAAAATGGTGCACTTTTAGCATTTTTCGTATTTAGATATGCTGAATATTAAACTTGCTTATTTAGTAAATTTTTTAGAAAAATATTTTAGCGAAGGTTTACAACGAGACAGTTAACAATCAGGAGCCTAGCCCTCTAAAATATAAATTTATATGAAAAAACAAGTACACTACACACTGTAATTTAAGAATCAGTTCATTAATTATGCGTAACCAAAAATATTGACAACATTCTCGCGCATACAAATTGCTACAACAGCATCGGTGATGTTTGCAATGCACGCTTCGTGTAATAATCAAGAATCTGTGTAATAGACTACTAAGACATAAAAATAAAAGTAGGACAAATAGAATTTCTTACCAAAAATTCCATTAAAAGTGAATTTTAATTGTTATAAAATATTTACTCTTACAGTGTCCATCACGAAAATACTATGATATTAATGATAAAACAATGTGCTTTCAACCTTCAAGGAATAATGTCACAGGGTTAGCTTCGTGGTAATATACAATGATAAAACAATGTGCTTTCAACCTTCAAGGAATAATGTCACAGGGTTAGCTTCGTGGTAATATACATAAACATTTCATATTTCTATGAATGTTATTTAGCACTTATTATTCGGTAGTACGGGATTACATGTGTTACGTAGGCTATTTGTTGTAATGCGATAATCTTAAAATGTTGCTCCCCAACAAGTCGTTCAAAGTACAAATATTTTCTTGAATTTTATAGTAAAAGTGATTCTACTACCTCGCATATCAATTCCCGGGCCTCCGCACCTTGTAATTTCAGACTTGTGGCGCAGATAGTATACAATCAACATTGAATTAAACAAAAAAATTAACAGCATTCCCCTTCTTAAATGGCGTATAAAGATAAAGTTAGTCATCCACATTTCGTCTGTGAGTCCGTTAATTACGTGATCTACAGCCAATTAGCAGCCTCATAAAATGTTTTCCGTCCATCAAAACCGTAGCAAACTTTAACTTTTGACGATGAAGAAAGCACAACCTTATTTATAAAGTCACCTTTGAACACACATAGAAGACTGTGATGTTTTTTTAAAAATTGGTTTACTTTAAATGCAGATGCTTTCTTTGTGATTTAATTGGTTTCAACAACGTTCAGTATTTTCTGTTCAACTACTTTTTTTTTTTTGCCAGCAATAACGTCTAGGTATTTAGCGCTGGTGAGGGATGACGTGATATGAAAATGGAGCGGCGCCTGAATGTAGGGTGAGGGAAACATAAGATCCTCGAGAAAATCCGCCGACCAGCGGCATCATACGGCACGATTCTTACATGCGAAAGTCCGGGGACCGACCCCGCTAGGAATCGAACCCGAATCACCTTGGTAGGGAGGCGAGTGCTCTACTGCTTGACAAACCTAAGTGTAGCCCCGGGTAGGGGAGGTAAGAGCGTTAGTGTTTCGAGGTCACCGTGTGAAGGCAGTGACGTGGAATGTCTTGGAGCCCTCCCTGTACACTTCATTCATATTGTAAGCGACCATCTGCAGTAGGTCTAATAGGCCTGTGCAATCATATAGCTTATGTATGCGCGGTGCAAAACGACACGACCTGGGGGCCTAAGCTCGAGTTTGTGCGAGTAGAGCTCGTATGCGAATCGTCTCGTACGGCGCAAAACGTATACGAGACGGAGATTGTAAGCTCCAACACCTGCCACTCGTATACGCCTTACTTATTCGAAGGGAGTAGCGTTCCAGTGGACGCTTGTATCATTTAGTCAGGTTGGCATCCATAAAGTGAGAAAGTAAAAAGTTTTGATGGGAGGCCGCCAATCACAAGTCCAGTTCATATTCTGACACTTGCGTGGCGGTGAATTTAAAAATCGTGGAACTGAACAAAATTAAAACTGGCAAAATAAAAATTATTTTGGATGTGTTAAGTATTTATCGATTTAATACATATATTTCGCTGCATTTTGTGGATCCATAAATGACTTGGAAAAAAATGTGAAATGTATTTTAACTTTCGTATATAGATAATACTTAATTATAAAAAATAACAAAATGTTTAACACAATATTTCCGACGTGGTATATAAAATATTATCGAGTACAAAGAAATTCATTCTTAAAAATAAAATAATTTCTAGTCACAAACGCTGCTTTTTAGTATTTACTTTTATGTTAAATTTTTACAATAATTGCAAACAAATTTCAATAAGATATTGTATATCACATTCCACAATCTAACCGAAGTTTTTGTTTTATCACTGTAAGATTATAAAACGTGCCCAATGCAAGCTAACAGCCACTTGGACAGCAAGAGTACCTAGTCAGAATGTAGCGTGATCAAATAATGGCACAACTTAAATCATTCTGAAATAACGGAACGTAAAAAAAAAATATTGAAAGGTTTGTTGCAAGTTGAATGTGTATCCTTTTGTCATTGTATTTTTTGTAAATCTGCACAAAATTTTCTTACATGACCATGGTTAATTTTTGCATCAGTCAAGATACTGAAAATCAAGTACAGCTGTGAGGAAAATAGTTTTTTTATTATCCTGAAAATCGGTTTATAATGCGCTTTATGTTTCGAAACTTATCTTATTACAAGTAGAAATGTAACATAACGTCGTAATTTTACAATAAATTTATATAGTATATTTAAAATTACTTTAAAAAATATAATACATTGTGGGGACTTGAAATTAGGAAAGTTGTAACAGAAAGACCAATACGCTGATCACTAGGTCATCACCATATTGTTAAATGATTTACTGTAAGAAAATATGCATAGTGGTTAGTAAAATGTTTTCTACGAGTCTTTATATTTTTTATGCGGCACTTTTTTTTCCAGACACAAAATGTTATGTCGTACATATGACCAACCCAGCCAAAAGTAAACAGTGTTGTTGCACTAAAGATTTTCATGTTTTAGTCTATGTAAGGAACCATTATATTATAGTTTTTCAGATTTGTATCCCAGTGTTGACAAAAAGAATTTTGTATGTTATAAGGGAATATTTTATGAATTTGGTTCATTTCTTAGTTGACATTACGCAACAGGTTATGTTATTTTAATATAAAACTAATTATTCACATGTGAGAAAATATTTTATTACAGAACATTTAGGTAGAGTTGAGAATTTTTGTGAATTTATGGAATTTATTACTTATATTAGATTATATTTATTTTCCCGGTATCATTAATTATCATTGTTGTAAACACTAATCAGGATGCACTACACATCCTTTTATTAACACAAATTTTAATTTTATTCTATTGTAAATGTATTTTAGTATGTTACTGGTTATCTATATAATTTATTATTTCGTGGGGCTGAACGTTATTAGTCACGGTTTTTTGTTCATTGGCGAAATCTAATGTATCACTGGCATAGCTAGAAAGTAAATGTGACATTTTCGAACGAGCCGGATGTGACTGTATAACCGATTTTAAAACTTTTTTTATTTTATAAGGCGCCATCCTAGTTATAGTAAAGGGGTTTTTGCCACAATTGTTCCGTTTAACTAAACTGCGAATGGGACCGATAGAGAAGAGGTCCGTGTCGAGGTTAGCTAGTAAATGTTGGTGCCTCAAGACAAACTTATCTGCGTCTTGAAGACGCTATTTCAGAAGGCACTACTTCTCCTTGTACTACCAACACTATTAAATATGTTGGTATTTTGACGCGGTGTACAGCTTCGCGATTTATAAGACAGTTCGACTTTCTTTGCTTGGAATCTCAGATGTTGGAATGAGACTCAGCTCTAGCTACCGAATTTTTCG
>PNEQ01104953.1:0-29467 GCA_003012365.1 Medauroidea extradentata
GCGCAACATAGACCTGACCTTCAGCAACGCCCAGAGGCGAGTGTGAGAGATTCTGAAGCGCGGTGGCTAATATAGCAAGTTCACGCGTTCTGTGACGTGTTCCACGTGTTCGTGGAAGGTATGCGAGTCGCTTTTGACCTATCAAATTGAAATTACTGACATGTCGATCTGACAGCGCACTGGAACAGCCTTAACATATCAGTACGTTGCATTTTCACAGAATTTTCTTTTACCCCATGCAGTACAATGTTTTAACATTAAAATAGTTCAGGAAGTATATCAATATCTAAATCAGACCCACGTTAAGCAAAATTACAGTATTAAATGACTATAAAACATTTCCAAACACACTGTAAACCTCTTTTTAAAGGTTTAATTGCCCCAGTCCATTGGATCTGATACAAATATGTTTAAGCTAAACGACTGCAAGTAAACTTCTATTCCAGTCCACTAACATTTTATGTTACTTTTTATTGCAATAAGACGTTCATTTATGCTTTTAGAGCTGTATCAAATTCAAACTGTACGTACAACTAAAAACCATGAACATGGCACGGTTTGTTTTCTGGTAAAACCTACTCTTATTTAACTTTTTATGTATAGGATGTTCCTTCGGGTCACTGTTTTTTCGTTTTGAATCCCGAACATGTCTCGACATGAATTTCACTTGGTTATGCAAACGACATCGTATCAGAGTCCGCAGCATTCCTCGTGTGCCCGACATGTGTTGAAACGTGTAGTAAAATACTTATTTCTTTGTTGTTTGATACGCGCCTCTATTATGGAAGATACTTTTCTTTCGTATCAAAATATTTCATAGCAGTTCGAGAATACTTGTAACTAGAAGCTGGTAATGTCTCTGAGCACGTTTGATGCTGCTTTCAGATGAATTCTGCATTCAGACGACGACCTTTGTTGCCACAAACGTAATTTCTGTGGTAAGATGATGCCTTATCTTCTGATTGGTGTTGCTGTGGTCTGTCAGTTCGCTGTAACAGTTTGGGCAGTTGAATGTATCTAGGTATCTTTTAACATTATATCCAGAAAAACAGTACACTGTACATTCTTGTATTGTTTCTGTTTCCTCCGTTGTTTCAGGATATAAGTTGCCTACAAAAAAGCCGTACTTAGCTACGTATTTAGTACCAACACTTTGCTTGCAGGTAACTAGAATAGAAAAGTTATTAAAATAATGTTTACACTTGTTGCGTACATAATAATTAATAATATTACTGTTTAAATCTATAACTCAAATTTTGTATGAACTTATTTTAACCACAATGAGGTGCAGAGGCTTATTTGATATGCTTAGGTTTGAATGTCTTTTGATAGCTTAGGCCTAAGACAACAGATTATCCATGACCTGATTGGAAGCACCCTGAATACAAACTGTGACACGTATAATCAAACCTGTTTCAGTCAGTGCTTCTAAAATTACCTCAAGCAAAATCATTAAGGATGTTCAGTGGGAAAAAAATCGTAATTTCATATTTGTATGAAATAGTGGTGCTGCTCCATACTTACATCATTTCACCCCTCGCCAGACCTCGATGTTAGGCGCTGAACAAAACCTCTCAGCCACAAATGCTCATTCAGCTGCAAGAGTAAATCGGCTAAAGGTAATTTTTTCGTTTTTTTTTTGCTGAAAATGCAATTGGATCCGCTTCCTACTAAAATGAAATGTTCGCTCTCGACGTTTAGCTCTCAGCTTTGCTTTCCTTGCGTCGTCACCCTGCTGTTATTATGCGTGTTTATTGAATCGTTCGCCATTTACTAATCCCGCAGGCATTTCCGTATTAGAAGTCTTGCTTGTACGACACATGTCCACACTTTTTTCTGGCACGTTTTATTCTTCTTTTTGTTTGGTATCGCAAGAGATTTGGAACTGTTTCATGTTCTGTGTTGGAGCATACGAGGGAGAGCAAAAAATAATTTTGTGAGTTTCATATTCCATTTTGTAACTGGTTTGGTTCAAAATTATCTGCACAAATTACGTAGTAGGTCAGGGAAGTAACTTGAACTTTAGAAGTTTATCGTTTTCACTATTTAAAACCCACTTCAGGCATCTAAAAATATTTTAAAAATCTACCGATCTGATAATACTATTTTTAAAATTCTGTATTTATAATTCATAGCTTTTTAAATTACGGAAAATCGGTAAATTAATTTAATAAACTTCTATGAAAAAAAACAGGGATCAAGTTGTTAGTGAATGATTAATTAGTGGAATGCTATACAAGTAGTGTTCCTGGGATCAATGTTTTACTGTAAATAAACCAAAACCACAAATATCGACGGATTAAATAAACTGTATGTTTATACTGAGTTCAATTAATCTTTATTAACAGCTTGTACATAAATTTTTACGTTTTTCTGTGTACAGTTTTAGCAGAGTGTACGTTTTACGTAGGCAATGTTACTTTTTACATCGAAACTGCGCCACACGTAATGAATGAATATTTTGATTTTAAATTTAGACCTACACTCTAATCTATTGTAAATTTCGCAGCTTTATTCGGTGCAAACAACTCATTCCTATATGGTTCGTATGCGTGCTTATGTAAAATTGCATTATAGCAAGTCATGTCAGTCATACCTTGTGTGAGAACTATCGAAATATATGTGATAATAAAGCAACTGAGTTAATGAAACCAGATTTAGTATTTTAAAGTTAAATTAATTAATGTATGTTTTAATTAATTTTATGAACCTATATTTTATTTTAGAAATATATTTTATTGTACGTTATTTTGTAGTTCAAAATCATTTTATTTGTTTCCCATACAGTCTTAAAGTAAAGGTTTGAAGCTGGACACGTGCCTAAATATCAGTACTGTATTTTTGATCACTCACGAAATTCCTAATATTTTCGTTAAATGCGGGGCATCAACAATGGTTTATTCGTATATTAAAATTTTTGTTCATATGAAACAGCACACAAGCATAGATAATTTATAACTCTTTTATAATAATTTACGAAAATTGACACTCAAACTCAAAGGGCTACAAATTTTCATGAGAGTTCGTTTATAGCTGTGAGTAGCATTATACTAGACTACTTAATTTCTCCGGAAAATTAACGTCATACTATTTGTTGGTGTTATACGTACTCGTGCCTTATTTATTTCCGTTAAATTAGGCACTTCCACAACTCGCAAAGTGAAGAAAAAAGTACTTAAATGCCACAGCTTCACAACTGATGGTATATATTGTAGGTTAAAAAAAGCTTAAAATGAGGAATCTTATAGAACCCTAAGAACAGCCAAATACTTACATTTGTTACAGAATTTTCTTACAAGTATATTTCACTTGTTCCATTACTAGGTGGCCTGTGGAGGTAGTATATTTGTCTTACAGAACATATTCATGCCGTTACTTATGAAAACAAAGTTACTAACATATACCTACCAAATATAAGGAATGTATTACATAATGTTGCACAATTTTAATATTCAATAAAATATCAACAGATCATTATGGAAGAAGCTTTCAAATTAATTATGAATTTCATGTTCACGAAGAGAAATTAATACAGAAATACCCCCCCCCCCCTAAAAAAACAGGAAATGAAGTTTCAACCCATTAAGTTTGAGAGGACCATCGAACTACAAATTTCATAGCTTAGCAATCCTTAAATGCATTAAAAATCATTACATTCCACTATTTTTAAAGACAACTGTCTATCTACATTACGAATTTATGTGGGTCGAAATTTATGCCATTGAATTTATGCATTGTTTACGCGTGGTGGTTGAAAATTTTTGTCTCACTTGTATAAACTCAACGTAACGTTTCAATAGTTAATATTTACACCTAAGTGATATTTGTATGTGTGTGAACTAAAAAGGTCCAAAGGGCTTCACTGGGAAACGAAACACGGTTGTGTTTGTACAAATGTCTCTCGCATTAGAACAACCCGTATACGAACATTTTTAACCAGCTGTCCTTTGACATAGTAACTCACATTTCTTCAATACAAAAATTAAATAACTTGCGGTCAACGCATTGGACAACTAAACAAGACAACTGTTTGCCGTCTAGGACAAGTGATGAGCTGTGTTGAAGGTCAGTTACCGGTTCTGTTGGGAGGAGGAGACACGAAGCTAATGGGAGGGGGTAAGATCGGAAGAGGGGTGTCTTGTACCTGCTTCTGCGCGGGTGGAAAGAGTGCGGTAGTTGTCAGACTGTCCGCTAGGTTTGCTCTATGTCAACACTCAAGCGACGGTGGCGATTACGGCGGGCGAGCTTGCAACTTCACTTTCCTCTCGGAAAACCGCGTAGATATTTTAATCTGGACGTACGACTTCAATGCAGGGGCGTCATTTAGGTCCACAGGGGGGCCCTGGATTTAGAATTGTATGTGTATAAATATATTTTTTGTACTTTTTAATCTAAATAATGCTAACTTAAGCAAATAAAACTGAAGTTTTGTTACTAAAATATCTAATTTATACATGCTTAATTAATAAAAAAGATGCAACAAGGTCACTGTCGCCAGAAAAAATCTTGCCCCCCCCCCCTAGAAAAACCTGAAATGACGCCCCTGCTTCAATGGTATTACTATTGAAAAGGGGAAAGTGTTTATGTGACAATATTCTTACAGACATTTTAAGTGGAGTGAATGAGTGATTTTGGTCAGCGCTTAACATCGAGGTCTTTAGTGAGAGGTGACATGAGGTAAGTATGGTGCAGAACCGGAATGACGACATTGTCCGGCACGATTCCCACAATTTTAAGTGAGCTACTTTATTTTCGAAAGATGTGATGGTTAAGGCATGTTCTCGCCTTGGAGTAATCCGAGTGCGAATAGTGCATTTCCCTGTTTGAGGTGTCGGAGCGGTGCCACACTGTAGTATCCGAGGGGAGTAACCACGAACACACTATCAGGGGTGCTGATCTTGCTTCGGGGCTCGTGAGTATTGGTGGGAACTACACCGGGATGGGTTCCTCGGCCTCTGGTGCTAGCTTTACGCTTCTGTGACCCCTCAGCACAAAAACCTCTCCCACCCAAACCAACCTGCAGCCTCCTCGTGGCGCCACTGGATCTTATAACTAATGCAGGCTCCGGCATGCAGGCCATATGAATTCCGGCTTTTCGGAGCTGGGAAAGGGGCACCTGCCTTGATGGATTCTCCGATAGATGGCAACAAGGAAACACCACTAGGTGGGGCGTTAGACTACCTGGCGCTCAGGCTGTTGGGGCCCAAATGCCCAGGTCTCCAAGTGGGAAACAATAAGTAATGGTAATGGACTAACCTGATGCGGTCTCGGGAAAAAAGACCCACGACCGGGTCGTGCGGCTGTAAGGGTGGTCCCCCCTCCCGGTGGGTGCCAGACGATCATGCTGGAAAACCCACAAATGCCATGGAAATTAGGTAGTACTACGGGCGACCAGATAGCCCCACGATGAGGTTTTCTCTCGTGCATGGTGTGGGTTGGTCTCGTAGTGGTGGTGGTTGCCCGTATGCTGGGCAGATCTGGAGAGGACCCTTCCTCTGAGAAAGATCGATGAGTAGGCTGCAAAAGTGCCCGGTAGCAGACCTGGACAGTCTGTTAGGGGTTAGATAGGCCCCAAATCAAATCCAGAGGCGGCTGAGCTGAGGATCTCAGTTGGAGGACAGAATTGTGGGCGAGATCCTGGGATGGGTGGCCCTAGGCTCTCTCGCTAGCTACTGTTCTCCTTTGGAAGGTGGATGGAGGCGCAGGTTAGTTTTCCGTCCAAGGGTTCGGCGGTCCCAACTAACTGTTAGCTAAAGACCACTGCGAGGTAGAGCGTTATCTTTCCCCACTCCCGTGGGGGCCGGGCGCCGGGATGGCTTTATGCTAAGAGGCACAATGAACAAAAAAAAGCCAAGAGAAATCGCGTGTAAAGTGTAGTGTTCGAAAGATGTATCTTTAAAATTGGTCCACTGAACACATAATATGTGATGGCTGTGATCCAAAAAATTTCGTTGATGAACTTGGTGCGAACTAGCAGTAGAGCGACGAATGGTGTTATGCCGGATTCACAATTGCGCAATAATGGAAGCTACATGACAGCCGCGACACGAAAAACGAAGTTTCTCTGATGCCAGCTGGACAAAAACGACGGATGCGACGCAAAATCCGAATAAAGACTTTATCGATTTTAATCGAGTCGAAATTTAATGTTACGTCCAATTGTTTGTAAAACTTGTGAGTTGGTAATAAATTGGGTTTATTTATTTTACGAGAGATTTTTGTTGGTTATTAAATAATTACTTATTTAAGCAATCGTGAAACTGTGCCTTTGTTTCCACATTTTGAGATGCCAATTGGCATTTAAATATGTAACATATAAACGAAAAACAAAACTGAAATACATTAAACATCCGTGGATGTCGTACTAGAAGTTAGTCTGTAGTAACAATAAACTATTTACATGTAATATATCAGTATTTTTCGTGTGGCAGCTAAAATAGTGTTCGCAAAAACTAGTATTTTTAGCGTCACATTGCGCCCTTCATGTCGCCCCTGTCGCACCATCGTTTTTTCCGGCATCACAAGGAAACACGCTGCAGTGACGTCATCACTAAGCACTGCACACAAATGAACGAGGGTGACATCAAAACATTCCTATCCAATGTTTCTTTCATAATCTTGTCTTGGACATGTCTGCTCAAAGAATTTAAAAAGAAAATCCATTCCTTACTTTTTAACTACTTTACTGCAGTTGTAATAATGCGTAAATATACAAAACTCAACGAAGCACACGTGCGCGGGATAAAATTCGCAAATATTTGAATGTCAGTAAGCTAAAAAATACCGTATTTTATTTTCACATTCCTTGTTATTGCTTTTCCATACAGTCAAAGAGACATAACTTAAGTTTATTGACAACTTTACATTCTTTAGTTTTTATGATGTTTATGGATTTGTAGAGAACATTTTCAAAAACAGCCCCATCCTAAAATAATTTTATTTTAATTCGTTTGGATTGTTATATAGTTAGCAGGGCTGATATGTATGCTTGGCGAATAGCGAGATTATTACAGACGGAACAAACAGTGGCTCTGACAGACAATAAAGTGGAAGTAATTGGGCCGATGCCATTTCGTGAAACAATCCGAACATTCAGTTCACCTGACGTGATATCGGGAAATAATGGAAAAATAAAATCTTGATATCAGGTTGGCGGGAAGACAAATGGAGCCTGGGTGCTACAGAATGCGAGGCCGGCATTACCACTGAGCATCTCTCTTAATAACAGCACGTAATGAGCAAAATATCAAGATAGTTATAAATTATATGTATTTAGGATAGATGTATAGCATAAAGACTGAACTGAAGATGTGTTTGGTAAGCCTTGAGAGAGGGTCGAGAGGAAGCCAGCACTGGACAGAACAGAAAATATGAGCTCTGCGATGGGCCATAGAAAAAGTGTCGCCGAGTCTTGTCGCATCCACAGGAAGTCTCAAATGAGTGCAAGAGAGGTTGGTTTGCTTGTTCGAAGGAACTTCGCTGGTGGCCTAGCCATGCTCCAGCAGTGTTACCCCCTTCCCCATTTTAAATCACTCTGAGAGACAGCGAGAGAATTGGGAACGAGGCCCTTTTCTTTTCTTCCTCCCACCTCACTTTCCAAAACGGCATCGACCAAGCAGAGACAGCGCTGGTGGAAAAAAAATTAATTAAAGGGAATAGTAAATAGTATTTAAATAGCGTCAAAATTAAAAGGAAACGATTTTATGTGGGAAATCTGTGTCATTATGCAATGTAGGTTTTAGGTAAATAGTTGAAATGTTTTTTTGAAAGAATAAATGGCGGAGGGCCTGTGTTGTGAGGTAGTCGCAGAGACGGTGGGGAGGGGGGGGGCAGTTTTCAGGGAAGGTCTGGAATTGGTCAGTTGAGAAATGTGGAGAACACGAGGGTTGTGGTTGTCAGTGTGTGTTGACGCATGATCGGGGCAGTTGCCCGTGAACCCCTTCGAGAGGAAGTTCGCACGGTCAGCTACAATTTAAGTTTCTTAAATTTTTGGAAGTTTTGATCGGGGCAGGAGATCGCGGAGGCCTTAGAAAGGGACGCTCGTGCTGCCAATTATCGATCGGTATTGGATAATTTACGAAAGCTTAATTGTGAGGAGGTTGATCGATTTCTGAGTAATTTAACGGTTTGTATTGGGAATAGAGTCACTTTGGTTTGACATAATCTGTTGTTTCGCGGACAAATAGTGTTGATAAACTTTGCCGCGGGAACCATACTGACGTGACGTCCTAAAACGGAACGATTGTAGCAAATATAATCTTGGCGAGATTAAGAGATCTTTTGAATCATTACGTTCTTTGCGACTGCCACTGATACAGTCGAGGCCACGTCTCTATCGGTAGAGGCAATGAATTTTGGTGAAAAGAATTATGCAACATTTTGTTTCAATGCCTCACGTTCACATATGCAGGTCTGGTACTGTGCCAATGAGAATAACGTCACTGCGACATCACACTTCTGTGATTTGCGGGTAGATCCCAAGTATGTTGAGAGTTAAAAACTAGCCAATCACTGACCATGGAGCAGAGCTGCAGATGTGCACATGAGGCACTGAAACAAAATGTTGCATGATTCTTTTCACCAAAAATCATTGCCTCTATCTATCGGACACTAGACGTGACGACAAGTACCCTTCAAGGAACTGCAATTTCTGTTTGATAATTCATGCAACTAAGACTTTAAAAGTTTTACAATTAGTGAGGGGCAGGTTGTATAATTTTAAATGCCCAAGAGTGGGGCAGTTTTATAAGATGAATCGCAGATCTTAAAAGGCCGGGTTCAAACACAATTAGTGGTAGGAAAACTTGACTTTCATTTTGTAACAGATTTCATTAGTTATCATTTTTGACATTTTAGTAATCCCAATAAATCTAAAGTATAGACATATTTAGTAGTTTATTCGAATACCAGCCAGATATTATCGAACACATAAACTTTCAATTAATTACCTTTACACCTTTCGAAGCAAAGAGATAATTTTTTAAGTAACCAGTTTTAGCCGTATATTTTGCTGTATTAAGATTGCGTAAACTACGTGACAGTTTTTCTCACCTTTATGACAAAATATTCTGACACGTATTCCGTTACTGTAATCTCCTGCGCCCACAGTAAAATGGATGCAATTTCGGTGTCAGAGATTTTGTCTCAGTAATACATCATTCGGGAAAATGTTTTGCTTGAAACAAGTTGGCAAACACTTATATCCAGGATTGCCGTTTTTAATATTGTCTTCAAGAAACCAGTGATTTGACATTAATAAGTTTAGCAACTAGATATGTAACACACGTTCTTATTCGTACAATGTAGTTTCATTACTAAATCGTGTGAACTGTATATTAACAAAAATTAAACCTACCTTTCCATCGCCGTTAAAAACACGTGAATGGTACTCAGCGCAAAAAAAAAAAAAAAGAAGCTTGGAATCCAGCGATGTATCGGCAATAATACCGCATGCCAGTTTTAGTGACTTGGGCCTAGGATGAAATGATGCACGTTTCTAGGTCGCCCTTAGCGTTTCCGCACTTCCATTCATCGGACGCGCTTAATACATACATCCGAGGGGACTAATGTTGCCCTTTTTGTTTATGACTCTTTCATTATAACTCTTCTTTCAGTTTAATTTCTGACGTCACAAGTAATTGTATGCTATTGTTATGGTATCTGGAACCGTGCCATGTAATGAACCAAAGTGTTACTTCGGACGTTCATAAGGGGCAGACTTCTTTCGGCTGTCAATCAACACTAACTATAAAATAAATAAACCGCTGACACACTGTGCAATTATGTAACCAGAATTTTTATACTGAAAATCAAATAAACTTTATTCCTAAGAAATTTTTACGAACTTGAGATGAGAGCTGTCATTCCCCCTTCACAGTCGAACAGTTTTCGGATACAAAAGAAAAATAAGAATAGTTCTCCTCATATCAGACTGTGGCTACTGCTGCGGGACGTCGTGAGCAGTGCGGATATTTTTCCCGAGGGTGTGGCGGACGCAAACAGACTCTCCCAGGATGAGCAGACAAGGATGTACGTCACCCAGGCCGGTTGTTGCACGACGGGTTCCGGCCGCCAAGTTCCTCCCCAGACCTGCGACCACAGGACGCGTGCTTTCCTCCAAGCGCCCTCCAACAATACCTCGCCATCAACGCCGCACGGCCAGCTTCTTACCTCGCCATCTTACCGCAGTTCTTTCGCAACACTTCACAGTTCCGACCAAACACACAGGAAGAAATGTACAGGGGCAAACATGAACAACCCGGAAAATAACACCAAGAGTACGAAACATGTCCTGTGGAAGACAAGCTTGAAACCGTTCATCAAGTGTAACAATTATTTGTGGTTTTTCCTGCGTAGTAGTATCTAAAGGCTTCTAGAGGTAACGTAACGTAAGGTGGTCGCTGAGGTATGTGCAGAGCTTCGCACGAAGTATGTTTATTTTAAAAAAATGTTCGACCTTCGTTAGTGATGTCTGCTTCGTAAACCAATTCAAACAACGTTACACTATGTATATTCTATTCATTACACGTCCTTAAGTTATCTTAAAGATATATTATATCATGGTTAAAATGGTCGGACATAAGTATTTTTGAAGTCCAGAAAACATTCCTGCAGAAATTTTAAAAAGTATAGGCGTGTACCATACAATATTATCATTGATATTATGCCATAAAATGGTGAAGTCATTATTTAATATTTGTTAGAGGCTATCTGTCAGCGAGAGGACTTCTCGCCTGTTCAGTGACTTGTGCCTAAGAAGCTAGGATGTAGTTTAATGTCTGTGATGTGTCGCCTTTAGCAACCTGGATATCTAGACCTATGTACAGGTGACCACCCTTAACGTTCCGCTGTCTAAACTAACTAGGATAAACGCTTCAGAAGGTTCCGTTTTATTTATTCAGCCTAAACAATCTTCGAACTACGATGTTATTAACTTAAATATCTGTGGTTTGGAATAATGTGTGTGTGTGTCTATATATATGTATATATATATATATATATATATATATATATATATATATATATATATATATATATATATATATATTTGCGTGTGTATGTATGTGTGTATGTAATACATTCACATTCAGACCGATTGTATTAACACGCAGTGTGCGCAATGACGGACTGTGTTAACTATCCACTGTGATAACTTTTGAAAAAAGAAGCCGAACACGTGTTTTAAATTTTTCAGTATTGCGCATTATAGTGGGTGTAAGGCTATTCTGAAAATCTGCAACAAAACATAATTTTTTTAAATATGAAATATAAATTGCCACTTGGAATTATGCAGCATTACTGAGTTGTCGCAAAACAAAGAAAGGCAAGGTATTTTTCTACTTAATTTAAATATATTATATTTTGAAGGTTATATTCCGGGTAGCATTGCTCCAAACTGTAATGTATTCATATTACGGAAACAATGAAAACATATTTTGACCTGCTTTTCCATAATTAAATGAACACACGTCGCCTTGCATTATCATACACATACACGCACAGATAAATACACATATTTTTTACATTAAAAATACTGACTTTGTAAAAAAAATGTTCTCTTATTTAATCTCCCAATTTTCACTTTTCACACGTGGGAAACGTGGCGGACGTTATTCGCTAGCGTGTTTTCTCACATAACTCAAATTTGTCATATCCTTGGATTCTGATGCTACCTTGGGCGTTATCAGGATTTATTCCAAGGGGGGGGGGGCAGAGCATGAAGGAAAAAAACTTAAAAATACATAAATGCACAAAATATTATATGGTATATGCTACAGAAGCGTAATAATTTCCTTTATAATTACAATTACAAAACCACACTATAAATGTCTCTGTGTATACAATGGCACAAAAAAAAAAAAAACAACACAGCGTAACGACCAGCTACTTTTCCCCAAGCAGGAACTTTTCCAAATTGTTATTCTTTTACTTATTGAATAGCTAAGCTACTTCGAAAACCTGACAATCGTAACTAAGACAATCAACCCATAAAATTAGAGACAAAGTTTTTAATGAAGTACAAAGTATTAACTGTAAACTTTCATTTACAAACAAGTTTTTTTTTCGTGAAATTATTCCCTAAATTTTAATATTCATTTAAAAAAAAAGATACAAATTTATAATTTGTTGTTAGTTTATACCTGAAAAACTATTTCATATTCGTGAAATTCAACACTTTTCTTTTCTTAAAACAATGAAAGGAACTCTAGCAGGTTTGTATTTTATTTACTAGTTCACTCTTTAAAAACAAACTGTAATCTCCTTGGTGACTATCCAACCGATCAATTACTTTCTCAATAAACTCCCATCTTCGACTTCTGTGTGTGAAGTTTTTCTCGATGCACACTTATCACACACAGCCCTGACATTCGGCTATTTGACATTGTCGACCGAAGCCAAGTTTTAACCCTTCGCATGTTACTAAATGACCTCTCGATCGTGCACGTAGTTGCTTGCAATGACAATGATATTTTCAGGGATTTGTATAAAGCAGGAAGTAAATGTGTCTCCCCTAGGAGGTCAACCAAGATAACATCATCCTTCATATTTCTTTCACGTTTTCTGCCTGCCCACATATCGTACCACATACTCGACTCTGCTTCAAAATTGTCAATGTGGTAAACTTCTTGAATGGTGTTCACCAAATTTTCGAAGTCACTTTTATTCAGACTGACCAACTGAGTCGGATGTAACTGTAGCAAGCTCTATATATGGTTGTTGCAATCACTGAAGCGGCTTTCTAAGAAATAAATAACTGAATCCAAATATGGTATGAACACAGATCGCCTGAAATATTCCTCAATATTTCCACTAGGAATGTTTGGTTTCATAGTTTGTCGTACAGCTAGTCTCAGCATTGTTAAGTCAAGTCCTGCTTGGTGGGCAGTAGATTCAAATTTTTTAAAAATGCTTTGGAATGTATCATCGGTATTTTCCCTGTGTCTCTTCATAATCGCATTTTTTACTTACTGAAAACCTAAGAAGTAAAGAGTAAATTGAAAATAGCTAAAAAAATAAAAAATAAATTTTTCAGGGGGGGGGGGGGGGCAAATGTCCCAATTTGCCCACCTGCTGACGCCCATGGATGCTACTCCATACTACTTCATATCACGCTTATTATTGTCTGGCTTTCAGAATCTCAGAAGTTGGTTTGATTTCACCTCGTGCTGCGAGTTTACGAGCAAACAGCATTTACCAAATGAGGCCTGTCACGGGACTGATCCTGGGCGCTGGTGATTTCGCGGCAAGAGTTCTGGACAGCACTCCGCTTCTCAAATAAAAACACATATTAATGGTATTTTGTAGGTATTACGGGGGACGTCGGCTTGGAAGCCCGAGTCTTGCACTGTTCTGATCGTGGGTCGGACCTCCTCTTGGATGTTCTCGTAAGAGTACCCTGGTTTCCGGGCAGAGGAACGGCTACAATACTGAGTGTGTTAGGTGACCTGATAACTCAGCTACTGAGCGCTGGTCTGGTCCACCAATTAGAGGTCTCACTACGATATGATTTCGTACAGGTCGGATAGGACACGACCTCATCCAGGTGGTCGCTGATGGTAAACACACACTTTATAGACTGTCCACAGATGAGGTAGTAACCACATCTACTTACCACGATTTACAGAGCGTATCTCGTTCTATTGGACGCGCACAGACGCTCCCAACTGTGTTTAAGTAACAACTGCAGCTTGGGTGGTTGACGCGCTGATGAATGAACACATGAGTCTTGGCATAGCTTAAGTTAATTGTACTACAGGTTGTAAAGAAAACGTGTTTTCGTATGGGACAGTTTGGCACAGTGAAAAATTCTGCTGCAATCGCAACGGGTCTAATAAAATACGAAATACAAGTAAATTAAAATTAAATATAATTTGGCTTGGTAAAGAGAGAAGTCAATTAATTCAATTTTAAATGAAAAACAAACCAATTTTGGCTTTGAAATTATCATCTTCATGTAACAAATATGCACGAAAGCGGTGTGAATGGTCAGTTGACACCTCTTAGCGATACTAGCGCTAAAACGACAGAGATTTTCCCTGTGCCATACATTTAGTATTGATATTTAACTTGTAGTATAATTAACCTCACATGAAGATATGTATATCCTGTTTGGTCTTTGTAAAAAGGTCTGCATAGGATGGCAGTCCTACCACACGCCGGAAGTCAATCCGGAATATTTATTATCCTTACTATTTCTTAACTTTATTCCGTATCTTGCGCATAATTAAACTAACACGACAATATACAGTGAACCGAAAAATCATATGCCATGGGGACTTAACCGAAGTATCTAATAGTTCTGCTAGACTTTTATTTAATTAAAAAATTGAAAATAATGAAAATATGCACTTATTACACATATCTCATTAAATATATCATGGCATCTATAGACCATATTGGGTGTGGGGGTTAAATGTAAGTACAGAAAAGATTAAAAGTTTTACTATGTCGCATCCTTGTGCGAAAGTAGTAGCTAAAAAAATGAATCGTGAAAAAAAAAATCAGATATAATGACTACAAGTTGAACAGTACTGAAACATAAAGTTTGTTTCGCTGCGGAACAGATATAAACCACGCCAGCTCTGAGGATGCAGTGTTGTGTCTTCTATCAGTATTGTGCCAAGTGTGAAGCAATTTCAGCGGTCGGCGTATATCTGTTTATCTTGGACGGCAGAGCCCTCAACAAAGAGACGGTGGTGGACTGAAGCAACACAGTCTCGTAAAAAGTGTGTTATTTTATCATAGCTAGAGTGCACATAGCCTAATGGCTTGGGATTGGTCACGGCTCCCGTGATAGAAAAAGCCCGCGAGCAAATCTAAAGGAAACATCGTTTATTGTTTACGCTCTTCTGTGTAACAAAGTTTTACTGTGTGCGCTGCAAATAAACTTTTTCAATAAAGCCAGAAAATCTTGCTTTACTGCTACATCGTGTAATACGTTTTAATTTCAGAAGCAATAATGCCCCCCCCCCCAATTTATAGTAATATTTTACTATCCGCCAAAAATTAACGTCAATAGAAAAAAAATCTTACATCTAAAAAATAATAAAATAAATAAATGAACATACATTATTTTCTTATAGGAGTGACAGAGAATGCAGATTTAAGGATTTACTTCGTGCATTTAACCTGATAATTTTACCTCAATTATGCAGGAAGATGACAAAAATTGGACTTTTAAAACTTTCAGGATAGTATTCGGTATACACACCTTACCCTTTTATTCGCCAACATCCAGCAAACCTTCAACACATTCTAATGTCTTCCAGCCTTATTACGCAGTTGTACCCGTTTGAGAGTTCATAGATGTATTCTGAAGGACCTGATTGTTATTTCCGGTCCAGTAGTCCAGATTTCAGTTTCAATGGTTTTCTAAACCAATTCAGACGAATTCTAATCTGTCAAGTTCATTATATTTTTGCGAGAATTTATTTTGCCGAGCGTAACAGAGAGCAGATATCGTGAAACCAGCTATCATATTAGTTTAAAATAGTTTTTTAACTTGTATGTTTTTAAAAGACAAAAAGTGCTGTGGTTTTTGCTAGTTATTTAATTAAAGATATTTTTCGTTATGTAACTAAGTAACAAGTTTGTGTAGAAAAAAATAGACCTCATTGTAAAAATTATTTTTAACAACAACGGTTTCACACAACATTTTCACTTCGTTAAGCTTGAAAATTTCTAATAATTTTAAAAGCAGCAGAAATATGCGTGTTTGTGGCAAGGGGAGAGAGGTGGTAGATTATAGCCTAACTCAGGTCATGGCCTCTTCACTTCCATTTCATTATTCTTTCAATCCTTCGTCCCGTCTCTGTGACCTTACTATCGACGAAATTTTAATAAGCAGTGCCACATACATATATCAAAGTCGCTCTAATTGGAGCATTGTTATTATGAATTTTTTCACACCCTTTTTCCATCAATTGTGGATAGCAGTTATTTCTATATCGTTACTGTTAAATAACAGATTTTTTTTTTGCTACATACATCTTACTTATTTATACATTATCAAGTTTGAATCTTTGCATAACATTCCAGACTAACGGAAAAACGCTGTTGTGTACTTGTTTGTACTTGTCAAAATAAAATTTTGTTCTTTGCGTCACGTAATTATCAACTTAGGGCGGGATTCACAGTCAAAGACTTGTTTAGCAAAATTAGTAGTAGGACTAATGCATTAAGTAATGCTTATTCTTCAATCATTACTTGTTTCTGCAATGAAATCTCTAACATCTACTTCACGAAGTAAACAACCCCTATTTATATTGGTCAAGCAGTACTTGCTAATGAAATCGAATAAGTAAAGCTACATCAGGATCAATATGACTCACCTAAAGTAGCATTTTATTTACATCAGTTAAACAGTTGAATTAAATATTTTGCTAAATTTCATTGCCAATTCTAATTTAAAGTATTTTTCTTTTATTTTAGTGCTTGTATAAAATCAATTAACAATAGAGGCATAAAACGTGTTTATTTAACGTGATAACATAATTTTCTTTGTTATGCAGTTTTCTTACTGTGAAAACAGACCTTATTCACATCAGTCGACACGGTGGAAAATACGTTATACATGACAACGTGCATACTTGCCGATAAGAACATTTTACTTAAATGGTATTTCAGTTGATATGCATCTTAAGAATGCAAATTACAGTACAATAATGTTCATGAATGCCATTCATTATTGCCAAACATGCTTTGCTTGTCATCCTCACACAGCAAAGCTGGCGTTTGAGCACATGTAATTATTGTCAATTAAGTGATAAAGCGTACTTAAATGCTGTGATGTTATAGCTATCTTTCTGTCAGATTTAAAGCTGGCACGCTTCCATGATATTGTTTGTGTACACGTTGCTCATAGCGGGAATTATTTTAGGTACTGGGTTGTCAAATGCTCGTTTGCGTCTATGAAGCTAGTAAATTATATTATTTTACAAGTAGCACGAAACAGTAACACTGTTATTATCTTGAAATACAATGTTCTTATATTATACATCCTAAACATTGTTCACCGCATCTCATGCAGCCGTTGAAATTAAGTTTATAAACGACACTAATTATTGTCGGACGTGTTTCGCCTACCAACTAACAAAATAATCTCGCATCGCAAAAATTACTTTGAGTACATTGTTATTTCCGTGAGTGACGTGATAAAATGAATCATATTATGTAATAAAATTTAATGTTGTGGTCGTATAATTATTTTTCTGTCAGCTTCAAACCTGGCAAGCTACCGCTTGATAAAATGTATTTAAGCTTGGTAAAAGTCGACGCTTGAGTTCGTTCGCTGACATCACGGCTGTTGGTGTCTAAAAATCTAATGTTCTTTCATTACAAGTATTGAACACGTGACCGCATCTCATGCTGCTGTTACAAATGGGCTTGAAAATTGCGGTCTGTGGAACGTTTTGTAACAGAAACAGTGGGCATGATTTTTGTATACAGTGTAAGCCGCGGTTTCTACATTTACATGTTGCGCCAACGTTAGTTTATCACCACTGTCCAACTTAATAAATGCCATGTAAATAATACTAAAACATACAATAACGTGCATAAAATATCATTTGTTTTAAATTAAATCTGCTAAAATATTTTTTCTTAGAACTTTATATTAGTTGAATGGGAAATCTTAGAAAGGCAAGCATTGTTTATTATAGAACGTCCCAACAATACACTGCAGCTCAGCGCATACGGCGCCCGCTGTTGCCAGATCGCATCTGCGTTACGAAGATCGGGAGATGTACTGCTTCATAATTTTGAGTACTAGAACATTATATTTTACACGTTTCAAATTGCTATCATTGTAAATGGTACAAGATTAAGCTTTAAAATATGCATCTAATCACATTTTAATATATGGCCTACTTTAAAGTGTGAAACATTGAAAAAAGAGTATAGTTGTAGGAACCATATTTTTGTTAAAATAGGGATAACAAACCAGTTTGGTTGTCGGTACTACTCCGGACAGTTTCTTCAACAATCTGTTTTGTAGAAGTTACCATCTGGTTTGTAAAAGCAACAAGGCCGTTTGTTTCTTCTACAAAACAGATTGTTGAAGGAACTGTACAGAGTAGTAACGACAACCAAATTGTTTTGCTGTCCCTATTTTAACAGATGAATGGTACTAGCAACTACACTATTTTTTCAGTGAACAGTGCACATACTTCATTGGTATAAATGCATTAGATTATTAGTAATAGGCAGTTCATAAACAAATAATTATCAAATATGCTACCTATTGATTAATACCGCTGCTCCCAATAAAACATGAGATTTCGTCCATAGGAGCAGCGTCTGTCTGAAGACATGAATGTTGTTGGGGTAATGTTTATGATTATTAAATCGCTGATAGTAAACCAACCATAATGTTAAAACGGGAAAATCTGGTTGTTTTGTAATTACTAACTTTTGCAAAATTCACATTTAAGGTGGAGCCAACTTTATAATGTTTCATTCAGCAAGTCTATACATTTAAAAATTGTTTTTAGTCTTCTGATTTTTTTGTTAGCGTCCAGATGTATGAAGTTACTCACCATATTATTATGAATACTATTTTTCTATTAGTTCTGAAGTTATGATGTGATAGGCCTATGTTTAGTGATGCGTGGAAACAGTAAAGTACAAAGCTTTTCTTTCCGTATTTTGAAACACATTAAAACGGTGAAAACTATGAAATAAATATATCATACGATGCGCGTTTCGACGACGAACAATTTGCGAAAATTTTAAGATCAATGTTACAACATGAAATTTGTGCATTTTTGGTAACAGTGCGCGCCGAAACAAGGCCAGGGCTTATGGAAGTTACTATGCTGCAATCTAAGCTTGAGACACTTCAGCAAATATGATCGTTTTGGGCCAACATTATTTTACAATCACAATCCAACTAAATAAATTTTATAAAATTTATGTTTACAGATTTCATAACCTATATGCCATTCACCTCTTAAATAAAAGAAGATTGTAAAATATGGTTTGTAGTAATTTTTATTCGTTGATAGAGTGGGGCTGGAAAAATATTTGAAGACAACCGTTGGTTACTAACAAGTATCTCCAATAGCAACATACATTGGTCCTACGGTTGCAACTGTTGGTTATATGTTGTTGTGGAACACTTGCATGAACAGAATGTTGACGGTACGTAGTATGCCAACTTAAATGTTAGAAAACTATATTTTTGTGAAATTAATCAGCACTGCAATTAAAATGATAAAAAAAAGAGTCTAAACAAATTGATAAAAATGTTTCGGAGTTTTTAAACGGTTGGTTGAAAGTTGGCAACAAGTTGGCAACTATGCAGTTGGCTTTTGTTATAAATGTTATGTTCGTCTGATGATGTGATACCAACACATTTTTCTTAAAAACAAATTAATATTTGAAATAAAAATTATTTGTCAATCTCACAACCAATGAAGTAAATATTTTAAAGAATTTATCATTCGAGGTGAAAGTTTCTGAATATTTGAAATGATGGTTGAATGTTGTCAACAATTTGGCGAACGTGCGGTTTGCATTTGGTATGAAAGTTTATGTTGGGCCAATATTATAAAACCGGCATAATGTCATTAGCAGGAATCATATTCACAAAAAGTACAATCATTTTAACCTTAAATTAGTTTAATAATGTCGGTAGTGAATTTTTGAGTTAGGCCAATGTTGTGCAACCGTAATATTGTAAAACATATATTTTTGTCAAAAAACGTGTTTTTTAATCGTTGCGTACTCGTTTTGCGCACAAACACATTAAGCATATCTATTAAATTTTTCTCTCGATTGGTTATTGGTTGGTTACTTGTTGTAAAACAAACTATGGGCATAACATTGGATTTTATGAAAAGTGCAACTTGCCATATATTTAATAAAAATGACAATATCTGGTTGAAAATTTGGTTGGCATTTAATATGCTCTTAACACTTGAACCAAACGTTCAGCCCATTTTAGACCATTTAGACGATTCTACCGGAGGTAGCCCTAAGTGTAAGTTTGCTCGTAACTCAGAGAGAATATTTCTTCTACTTTCGAGAAAATAAGACTATTTACTTGTATGCGTGCGGCATTATTAGAGTCCCGGATATGTTGCAGGTTCAAAGACTTGCCGGCTTGACCACGGTCCTGTGTACATCCGTCTTCAGCTACTTGTTCATTGCTGCTGCTCCAGGGAGTGAGCATTTGAACATTTGACGATGAAGCGCGGAAGTCCATCAGTGTTTCTATGCATGTTCGCCATTGGTTCAGTGTCATCAAGGCCACGTTTAATAAACAATGACCCGATCGAAAAAGTTTCCAACAAATACAAGACTTAGAAATCCAATCTCTCCTCAGTTGAATCCGCGAAATTTCCGGGACTCTAGGCGTTAGCACTGGCTTCAATACTGAATGAATATAAGTGCAAATAAAAGACTTCCTACGAAAATAACTATGTTGATGGCCTTTAAACAAAATCTGCTACGTTATACGGAAATATAGGCCTAATTTTCGTAATAATACTTTATTCTGCACTTACTAATTTTGTTCACTGACTACGCAGTAAATATCACTGGTGGTAAGGCATAACATTTTTCGTGTAGAGTATTATACCAAAATAATCAAAAAGAAAAATCAAATTTCCTGTGACAGAATAAGCAGGTATTTGTTCACCGGTCAAAAATACGTAATTTAGAAACATAATACATGACGTGTTTTTCGTCATTAAAGAATTCTAATTTGTACTTAAAATGTTCGCTGAATATACGTTTGTTTGACGTTTTTTAATTGCTCTACACGTTGACAAAAGTCACACTTCATAAATATAAAACAGTGTTGTGTTACCTTTCAACGAACAAGAAGAACAGCTCGCATTGCAGACTCCGTCACTGAATATCAGTTAACATCATCCACAACCAGTAGTCTGTTGAACGTAGAAAACGACTAATAAACAGTAACAATGTTTATTCTGGTCCACACTCAGAGAATTAGTTTTGAAGATAATTAAGTGCAGTACTTGATAAATAGCAAGGACGTTCGTAATAAAACTTTCAGAATGCCGAGTGCGACGTTCAGCTGCCAAGCGTTGGTGAGCAACTGACATTTGCGACTGAACTTTGTAGAACAGGAGAACAGAATGTTCTGTTTCGTTGTCACCGGAGTGGCGTCATGTCACCAGACTGAACAATTCAGTGATTCACCTATCATGTATACGCGAACTTCGTTGGAAACGATCACAATGGCTATTGAGCGCATGCCACAGGAACGATGGTGTGTAACCTTACGGTCGACTACTATTTCACATATTTTCCAAGACATAGCGGGTCTCGTGCAACACGCATCTCGTTTCTGCGTTTCACTATAGGCCCTATGCAAAAGTGTTACGGCTACGGGTCCCCGTTTAAGTTTTTCTTTGCGAATGTTATTTTTTATTTAAAAATATAGACGATATCGTAAACATGACAAATGGATGTGTTGATAATCGTACTTCGTATGTAACCTATATTTTTCGAGGCAAAAATAATACAATTTTGGGTAGTTATCGACTTCAATTAAATTTATTTTAGTACATAATTACGAAACGTTACACAATATTGTGCTTTGAAAATAAAAATAGGTAACGATTTTCAACAAATCATGTGTGGTAATTTTAAACATCTGCTATTTTCATTTAAATTTATAAAAATATTAAAAAATAACAGTGGATATTGGGACCAGTGACCTTAACGGAACTGTTGAACACAGAACCTTAAGACTGTATTACATGCATCGAACTTCATGTTACTCCGTTTCTCAAAACAGTATATGGTTTCCTATTTTTTCCTAACTTAAGGGCACCACCTACCTGGGACTGTTTTGCACGTTTCAGGAACAAAAACAAAGGATACAGTGTAGCTAATTAAGTTTCATTTTAGGTTCATACTGACCCTACACGTGTCGGGAAGGCAGCAATATAGTGGAAAAGTACATTGTAGCATGACTACAAACCCACAACTGTATGATTTGTCTAATACATAGTGTAATCGGCAATGCTACATGTTAGGATACACATCCGTTTATATTTCCGTTTACTTTTTGACATATTTTTAGTAGTGCTCTCGTCGGAGGTCGAAGAGTGGTTGGTTCTCTTGCACGTAACTTAGTAAAAAATTCAATGCAAAATATACATTATTTTTTAAAAAGTCTTTAAATATAAATGTTATGCATAAAGATAAATGGCAACCGGTTAGCATAAGTAAACAAGATAGCAACCTACATGCACACAAACAATTAACATTCGACTAGCAGACATGGTAAACAAGATGGCAGCTTCTATACGTGTAAACAATTGACTGTCGTACAGCACAAACTGTTAAGAATATGGTGGCCTCCAATAATGTAAAACCATTCTACAAAATGGCGACCGAAAGGGGCAAACAAAATGCGGAGAAATTAATTTTATTTTATCGATTTATTAAATCTATAGAATATTTGGAACAATTTTCGACACCTTGGAAAATTTCGACCTTTGGTGAGCTTGAGGTCAAGGTTATTCTAATCCAGTAGGTCGGTTGTGACGTCTTGCAAGATGGCCGCCATCCCGGCTATATCCGTACGCTATCGGCAATTATCGGGTTCTGGATCCTATCCCTGATATCTTTGTTCCCTAACCGCAGATATATGACTACTGTGACCATTCAAAATTTAATATTCTTTGCATTTTTATTTATATTTTCGGTATCCCGAGCTTCCATTCATGCTGAACATGTTTTCTTCATTCTGGGAGATATTGTTATATTACCTATGAAAAACTAATTACTAAAATATAATAATTTCTACAGCTCTAGAACACCAGAGAATGCAGAGAACAGTTCAGAAATAAATATGATTTATGAGGAAATAAAACAAAAAGGATTACACGAAAACCCTGCTGATTTTATCATAAACACGTCGAGTTCCATTTAGTCTATTATCTTCACATTCCTTCCTGTCTGTACTTCCTGCTTGCGCATCATTATTCTGGATATTGGAAATACCCGACTATGTTTGGTCATGATGTAGCACCACTCTTCACACACTTCAGGTGTCGTGAGGTTGATTTCAAACTCTTTCAATGAAAAAAAAAAAAGGGGGGGGGGGATATTTTCACAGCGTGGTATCCTCGCACTTCTACATTTTGGCATTTCAGATAAAAGTTCAGTAAACAACAGTAAGAAATTTCAAGTGTGAAACATTCATAATTTTATAACTTCACAGATTAACGTGAGTTTTGAAGACATTATTATTCCCTTATGGAACATTTTAGCATGCGCTGTGTTAATGTAAATCACGTGACAAAGTCGAAATTTACGTGTTACACCAGTACACATCCAACTAAGACCAACGGACTTACCGAAATGAAATAATTTTCAGTGATACAACATATCACAAGGTGTTTGCTTGAAGTTATACGAACATAACTTACAACATTTGAATTTAAATAAGCTAAAAACACGTAAAAAATGCCAGGAATGATAACCAACGTAATACGCAAAACAGAAACAGGGAAGTATTTCTACCCCAATTTTCACACTTGGCCCTAATTGTAAGGTAATTGCTTCAACTGCGAAGAAAAATAAAACTGCACAAAACACACTAAAAATACGCGTCAATCGAGAACTGCTCAGAAACAAAACAATTTACGAAGCTAAGTGCCGTTCGCAAGAAACAAAACGATTTGTTCATTCAGTAGTTGTCGCAAGTCATGCATGTATGTTATGTATGGTAAATGCGATCTCATTAGTTTGTTTTGACATTGACATCCCTTGCTGTGTGTGAATAGAGCTCTGGGGAAATGAGTATGAAGTAGCGCCGGAAATATGGGGAGTAGGAAACGCGGGGTTTCCCGAGTGAATGAGTGAGCGAGAGAGTGAGTTATTGGTCAGTGCTTAGCCTCGAGGTTTTCAACGCTGGTGAGGGGTGACATGAGGTGAGTATGGAGCAGCACCGGAATGAAGGGGCGGGGGAAACGGGAAATCCCCGAGAAAACGCGCCGACCAGCGGTATCGTCCGGCATGATCCCACATGTGAAAATTCGGGGACCGACTCCGCCAGAAATCGAACCCGGATCGCCTTGGTGGGAAGCGAATGGTCTGACAATTCTGCCCCCACGCGGCGGGGTTTCCTGAAAAAAACATTCCGACCAACGACACCGTCCGTCACGATTCCCATATGCGAAAATTCGGGTCCTCCCCGCCGGTAATCGAACCCGGGTCGTGTGTGTCGACAATTTTTTAGGCAGTCAATTAAACAGCTCGGTTCAACGATGGGATAATTTCTTTCATAATTGCTTTTAGTGTCTATTTGACCGAAGTGTAGACAAAAATAGATATTTTTTATATTCTCAGATAAGGGACAACAGCCCTTTCAGTTCCCCATTTGGCCCAGGGTCAATGTGTGATACAATGTACAGGTACTCAGTACATATACTCCGGTAAACAGCCGTCACTAATTGATACAATACATATTAATCCAGTACGTGTCTCTCCAAGAAAGTTATTCATACTGGCTTACTAGCCGCCTTACACGGAAACTTGGAAACATGAATCCCGCTGTGAGACTCTTGTTCCCTGACTTCCAAGCTCTGAGTTTTTTCTCAGTAGCTGAACATTGAGCTTCCCGAGCATAATACGTTTGGGGCGTAGTACAAAGAACAGTGGAGATAACGAGACAGATGATCCTTACCGAACAGGATGAAGGTCTAATGACGGTAATCGGGTTGCTTTCTTGGGAAATCTCAGCTCAGACATTTCCCAGAAAACAGCGAACTTGGCTAACTGGTTTGGAAACAAGGCCTAACGTTCGTTCACGCTAAGGGCATTGGTCCCCATTACAATTTTTTATTTTCAAATTCAGGGAAACACTACCAATTATATAGACGGTATAAACCAAATAATTTTCGCCCTCTGGAAAAAAAATATCTGGTGCATATGTATTACATAATTTACTATCAAATTTATAAGTGTCTTCGTGTTTACGTAATTTACAAAACAAAAATAAAGTAAGAAACAAAATTAACATTTGTAAATCAAACTCGATTGTCATCGGGTGCACAATTTTGTAAAAAAAAGAAATGTAAGATTTTTTATATTGGAAATGTCACGACGTAGGCTAATCACGATTTGCACAAAATATAATTATTATATTTAAAGCAATAAACCTTCCAGTGATACATTTGAATTAAACACGGAATTACACTAACCTAGTTATTTATAACATTGATAGTAAAAATAAAGTATTGCACGTCAGAAAACCAAAATTGAATTTCTGACCATTAATAAGCAAACGTTTTGCAAAACAAAATACAGAAGATTAACGTCCTTTGCTTATAGCATATACAGCACAAATGACCACAATTTCCACTGAATTTCGATGTGGAGAAGGGACTGCGGTGGCCAAATAGTCAGACCATTTTCCTCCGACCAAAGCGATCCGGGTTCGATTCCCGGCGGGGTCGGACTCCGGCTTTTCGCACGTGGGACTCGTACCGGATTATGCCGCTGGTCGGCGGCCTTTCTCGGGGATATCCCGTTCCTCCCGACCCTTCATTCCGGCGCCGCACCTCATGTCACCCCTCACCAGCGCTGAAGACCTCGATGTTAAGTGCTGACCAAAATATCTTTACTTCAGAGCACAACGAGTGACCTAAGGGTCCTAGGAGCGCGCAAGCACAGACTCCTGCCTGCTGAAATAACCAAACCATCGTCTGTAAGTGCATGGCATTCAATTAGCGCAAGTATTCCTCTAAATTTCTTCTCATAACGTTATTTGCTATGTAAACCTACAAGGAATTGTCCGTCACTTTAACATAAACCGAAACGATATGTCTCCGATAGTATAACTGCGCCAATTTTATTATTACGCTGGTGTCAATCGGTACCTTAGTCCGGTACTTCTGTTCATATTAGGGTAAATTATCATCAAGATGGTGGAGGCCGATAAGCACGAAAAATAAACTGCAGTGCACGGCGACAATGGAAATCGGACGAGAGAGTTTTCGCCATATCTTGTGAGAATTTGGGCTTGAATCAGTTTGTAAATCATATATGTGGAGCGTTACCTCCTAGTTATAATTACATGGTAATACAATATACGTGTTTAATCTAGTACTTCACAGTACACACATCAAAAAAAGTATTGCATCACCTCGGTTCCAAGATCGGTTGAACACTGACGCTGAATGGTCATAATTCATCACGAACACAGTCCCTGTGAATGTTCCTAGATGTTAGTAAACCTTCCCAAATATGACAAGCTACCATACATGAGCAGGACCTTTTAGATGGAGGGCGTACGACAGCCAATCAGTTCCAGTCATTCCATCAGATGATGCAAAAAAATTTTTATGTGTGTGTTTAACACAAATACTAAACAACAAGCGGGTCCGTAGATGGATCGCTGTTGTGGGAGTTAGTTTTTCAGAATCTGCGTTGATAATTCCTTCCTTCCAGATCTATTATTACCTCTTACCAAGGAAACGCAGTACCGGACAACTTTCAAACTTCATACGGTCCCAGTTAAGCTTAGTCCACACTTGCAGACATTTCTGCGGTAACACTGTCCCCACGATGTTTTCTTTTGTATCTGGCGATGTTTACAGCTAGTCTGCCAACTGACGGCCGACAAGTCTGCGTGTTCGTGGACACCAAATACAATGTTTCTGTTTCCCAAACCAATGGGAAACACAGAGACATGATACAAGTATTTTGTCTCAAGTCTGCATAACCCGCAACTTTCCTGCGCAGCTGTCAGTCGAAACTCACATCGTGCGCATCGTGAACTCTTGACTGGTAATTCATTCGCACTGAAATCCTTATTAATTAGTGTACGGCCATTATCAAGATTTGACCATGAAACTTATCGAGGAATTACATTCCGGTCCATTGTAGTGGTATGTAATTGTTACAGAATACAAAAATCGAAATAAAAAAAATACGACGCGTTAAAGGGGTTAGCGGAATGTTTCAAAGAGAGTAAAAGTGAAATAGACAAACAATCTTCCTCGGTAAATGAGCCACATGGTTCAGATAGATAAAGCACGCACAAGCTAAAATCACGTCCACTTCAATCGCCATTTCTGGCTAGTGCGGACGCAAAAAACGCCGGAAACTTGTTCCGAAACTGTGTCGGCAGACAGTCGGCCCCGACGTCTGCATACGCAGTCTGCAAGTGTGGACGATGCTTTAGTGCTTGATATTGTCATAGCAAGAAACTCTGGAACCGCGTCAGCGACTAACTATTACGTTTGAGATAGATGACGATAGCAAACACGCTTTTGTGTAGGCCTATACTTGAATGACTAAACTCGTGTATTTAATACAGCTTAACCTTTGAAACCTGACCCAAAGTGTCTACAATTGGTTACTCAAAAAAGAAATCTTCATTCGCAAGAAATTATAATACAGGTTTATTTAGACTGACGAGGCGCACTACCTGCCAGACGCCATTCCGAATCTTGGAGGCAAGTACCTGAATTCTGCGTCGTTGTCATCAGTAAAATTACCTCAACCCGGCATTTGTTGGTAACGAACATGTAGCACACAATAACTGAACTGATACACAACTTATCGTACCTGCCTATTTTTCGCGCAAACACTCTGTCGTTGTAATGTTTCAGCTATTATTAACAGTTTCGTTAGTTGAAAATTTTTTTAAATATTTGTTTTGTCTATGAAATGGCCAGGGTTTTATTATATTTTACTGCATTAGTTTTTATTTTTATTATTAGAAGGAAAAATCAACGTTTGTAGGGATTCCTCAATGCTAATTGAAACAGGAAAAGGTATTCTAAGAATGGAATTGACAGCCAATGACTAAACGACCGCCATTCAAGTCCTATGGTTATTCCCGAAAAGTATATTCGCGGAATTACGTTAAGAGACATATCTGTAGATGAGATTCTGCACTAGTGGAGACGTCACAAACCTGGATTTGACCCTGACTGACTGTCTTTAGAATGTATATGTTATAGTTTTATTGGTGTGAAAACGATTTGTGTTGAAATAACGTAACACAAATAACTTCGAACAAGTACTTACCATTCAATATGTTAGGTTTGCATCCTATTTATTCAGGTAATTATTTGTATCTTCATGAGCAGACTCTCAAGGACGAGACATTTTAGGAATTTAGGAATATTCGGTAAACAAATAACAGCAAACATTTATATGCTATAAGTGTAATTTCACAGAAATTTCGCCCTTTTAAATTACTCGGTTGTATTCAGCATATTTAACAGCACAGCGTCACAGATTCGGTGTGTTATGTAAATTAGACAATTCTTGTGACAGTTATCTAAATTGTTTATACTTGACAGGTTGTATCGAAATCTAGTACCTAAGCATTACATTTAATTGAATCGGTTAATGCAGAAAGGAGTTGAGTCCAAGTAACGGGAAGATAAGATTAAGGCTTTACATAGGTCTAAGGTCAATTTACATCTTTCCACGCAAAAACGGTAGCCTACCAGTCTGTGTGGAAAAATTTTTCTATCAGTATACCTAATTGAACATATTATATGTTAAACGTTCAAAAGAGTATACTATGTATGTAATTTATAAAGTTATATTACTATATACGTGCAGTTACTATATTTTTGGAACATTTTAGAAGTGCAAAATATTGTTTCAAGAGATCGCTGGAGAATACATATAAAACTGCTTGATTGAATGTTTTCATATGTTGAATAAGTACACAAATAATCTTTCTTGTGTTTAGTACTGTACCTTGTAATATTTGAGGAAATCTTAAGTTAAGGACAGCTTATAATACTATAAATCTCTAATGTTATGTATATATATATATATATATATATATATATATATAGTATACTTACATAAATTTTCTTTATTAAGCAGACCTAAGTCAAATTCAAGCCACATTTAGGTATACGCACAAATGATCGAATGGTTTTGGGACTCGAATTCAGAATACAATAGAATGTAGATGTGCACGAAACAAATTTTTTAGTGCTAAGTGTTGGCAGAAGTTTATAGTACATTAGCAGTTTTGGAAGAAAACAAATAAAATAAGTTACGACAAAAAGGAAGTTATTAAAAAAAGACATTATTTAAATTTAATTAAGCCTTGTTCTCTATCGACTGCTAGAAACTTGATTCACAACCACCACTTACCGTAAGTGCACTATGTGGTGATGTGAATACTTGCATGCATACTCAGTGTTTCTATTTTGACACGAACATACGTACGTTAACGGGGGGCTCCGAGGCCGCAGTTGTGTTTCTCTGCCGCATGAGGGCTCTGCAAGTCTTGTAGCACCATCATGTAAAGCGGCCTCTCCGAGTCCCTGCTAGACAGGTTTTCTTTGGGGAGGTGGGGTGAATAGCTACTGAAAACGAAGGAAGGGAGGTGGTTTGGGGTAGTTGGTGGAGGGTGGGGAGTTTACAAGCTTGTCACTGTACAATACAACGACCCTTCGCCTCCCTCGTCTTACCGAGTGTCGAGCCATAGGCTGAGTCCTTG
>PNEQ01104954.1:0-29465 GCA_003012365.1 Medauroidea extradentata
TTAATTGATGGTAGACTTTTCTTGTGCTTTAATTGTCAAAGTTAATTAACGTGTCTGTGACACAGGAGTAATTGTGTGCATAACTAATTGTGTTGTGAGAGTTCTAGTTGATTACTGTTTTGTGTATTTCGTAGCTTTGTGAGCTATTAAATCCAGTACTTAATTTAACTCTTTTATTTGTAATTCTAAGACCTCTTTCCCAAAGAACTCATGGGAATTGTCCACATATAAAGTTTGTGCTCTTAAACTTGTAACAGTATGTTTTCTTGGTAAAGACTTCGGAATGCTGTCTTTACTGTTGTAAATAACAGGATTTAGAGAAAGGAATAATTCATGATTTTACTTATCTGTACACTAGACATAAACAATATGTGTGGCTTTTTGCAAGAACAATCAATGTCAATATGTCGTGTGTTAATCAAGCACAAAGTCCCTGATTATGACACATATAGTACACTGACATTGTTTGTTATTGCATTCAGCCACAGATATATGTGTACTGAAGCAGACAACAGTTGCTCTTCAGCTGTTAGCTAACAAATTCCTTATAACTGGGCATACATTCAGCGCTTTCAGTGAGATGCCAAATAAGTCAAGGCCCGAATGTGAAAGTGACTAGCACGTACTGTTGTTTTAATTCCAGCTTGTGCGCAACAGAAAGCGCAATTTTTTTCAGGTTCATTATAATTACATATATGTCATCCAGATCAAAGGCTTCATGAGTTCGCAAAACTACTTACACCTGAAACCTGGATGACTAAAAATTAATTCAAACGTGGAAGACTTTGAATCCGAATTCAGTGCTGTACTTCTGCGCCAACTCGATAGATGTGTGATAATATGCAAGCTTTAATTAATTGAATTGTTTATTTTAAACGTAAATTCCTTCCCCAAGTACTATATAAGTCGCTATACATACAGCATACATAAATTCATTTATACATACATTCATACATTAATACATTCATACATACACACATACTTACATGCATGCATACATACGTACATACTTATGTACATACTTATATATATACATGTATAAATACATATATTACATACATACGTATAATTTGTTCGTGTGAAATATAAGAAAGAAGTCTAAGAATTTTATCGATTTCAAAACCTTTTTTTTTAAGGGTACGAATTTTTTTATGTTAAAAATAATAATGAAAGATAGTGTCAGCAAATAATAATTTTTACGATTTAAATGCCACGTTTTTCACGAAAGTTGCCACCATACGCTGGGCAGTGAATAAGTAGTGTGTTATTTTTTCATGATTTACTCTTGATATTTTTTTTTTTTTTTTTCGCTTTCTTGCAACATTAATTGTTATGCTAACCTCGGAGCCCTGACACTGGCGCGAGCAAGCATAGATGTATACAATAGCGCAGAGATATATATGTATTAAAATATATCCGGTGTGTCTCAGTACCTGTAAAACTTGCATATACACCACCAGTAACTTTCTTGTTTACCTCTGTGCAGCCGACACTGTTGTACGAGTTTATGAGCTTCTTTCTTTCATTTGTACTATTCTGAATAAACTGTGAAATGGTGAAATGGTATTTTCATTCTAAAAAAAAAACTCGGAAACACGAACTTATAATTTTTCCTAAATTATTATTTCTTTATTAATATTCTGGTCTCATAAATATCAAAAATGGCTTCTGTGCAAAATCGATATCTGAAGAGTGCGAGGTAGATAAACAATCGCTGAAAACATCAATCTATTTCTACGCTTTCTTCGGAGCCAATATGGATAAAATACTCAATGACAGTCCTAGATGATGGTAAGTGCCAACGTTATAAGAAAATATTTATCCAAATTTACTAATTTGTTGCGCGTGGTCTCTTGCGCCGCAGTTAAATGCACGAGGTTCCGGCGTCAGAGATTGTGTCTGAGCAGTTTGTAACACTGGAAACCATTTTGTTCAAAACGTTGGCTAAAACTATTATTTAGCATTGCTATTGTTTAATTTTTGCAAATTGGCTTCAAGAAACCTGTAGTTATAGATTAATGCTTTTAGCATTCAATTATGTACCACGCCCTCTTAAACAAATTTATGATCACGTCCAAACGTAATTTGACATGTTAATTACTATCCTTACGTCGCTGTACAGGTTGGACAATAACAGCCAAAACTATCAGTGGCTTACGCAAGAGGAAGGGGGAGACTGAAGGTGCTGTACCCATCTGCCCCAAATCATCATTGATTTATTTTTAGCATAAGTGGATTTAATAGTTCACTAAATAAAATTACAGCTTTAAAAATTTTACTATTTCTGCCTGCTGTATATCCTTCTTTTGTGTTCGATGAGTCCTTGAGTCGCACAATTTTGCAGCTAAGAATCGAAATTTTTCCAGGGAAGTACACCCTGAGCCCCGCATTTAAATCGGGGTGCCAGAAAAATAATTTTGTATGGAATCATTTGTTACGGGGAGTAGGTCGCATTAACTGTTTATGGAGTTAGGCACGTCTGCATTAATTTACACTTTATATGGAACTGAATGTTTTACGTCTGTTAATTTATAAAATTCATGTGTAATTATTAAAAATTTTAATATCTGTATTTTATGTATTTGTTTTATTGGTTATCGTATCAATTAATATTTCTGTGCAAGGGATATGTTACTAGAAGTTATCCTTTAAACTTACATAGTAATATCATTCAGCACAAGGTTTAGACTATCCCGAAATATAATCCTGTGCACGCCACTGGTCTGAGATGACGGTCCAGGCGCCGCAGTACTCGCAGTGGCCTATCACCGGGGGAGATTCTAGGTACAGAGGATTTCCATTCCTTAGACTGTAATCTTGACAACCGTGACAGCTCCTAGTCCGAGAGCTAACACTGCCTCGCTCCGCAGTCCCTTAACTGGGCCGAGCTGACGCGGATGGGCTTAGCCTCTGCCAGTAGTGGTACATCAGCTACTTTAATCCACGTCTAGGGACTCGAATGTTCCCCACAACTACTGCCGTAATCACTAGCATTACTTTTAACTACTGTCATCACAATATAGCATGTTCACTGTGACGTGTGTAGTTTACTGTCCGGCTTCTATGGAAGAACACTCACAGCAGCCTCATGTACAAAATTCTGTGTACTGTGAAATTTATACAAAGCATTTATTAATGTAAACTGTTATGTTTATGTTGATAAGTAGGCGGAAGCTATATACAGGCAAGTTATAAAATAGATTTAAAAAGTGTCCACTTTACGTAGTCAGACTCGACGAGTTATTTAAACTACAATACGTAGGACTTACGTACTTATTTATATTACATTTTGTAATAATAATTCTGTACATTGCAGAGTGTTTATATGATGCAGTATTTTGAACATATTATGACTTTTGCTCAATGTTTCGTTTTTACAAACGCTGTAGAGTTTTAATTTGGATTTCAAGATGACTGCTTTGTTTAAAAGTATACTGCTTTAAAGTAAATATGTTACTAAAATTATTTATTGTAATTCTGCGACGTAGAACATTTTTACGTCACAGGCTTTACATATATTGTTAAAGGCATATTATATGTTTTCTAAATAATCTTTTTAAGACATCTCAAATACGTTTGTATAATTTATCGACAAATCTTAATATTAATTCAACGATGTTCACGTATGTTAATAATTGTTGTCAATTTTTCGGTTAAAATTTACCAAGTAACTTGATCGTAACGCCACAACATTTTAGCTTCGGAACTTGACTTTTTTTTTTTTTTTTTAATTTCATTTTGTATGCAAATATGAAGTAGTTATCTTCTGTAATTAAAAGTATGTAAATCGACCATGCCGATATATGTTGGAAGTCAATAAACGCTAAACATTTTTAAGAAGCACTTTACAAAAAAAAATAATATAGGCTCGTAAAACGCTAGCATTCGTAAATTGTTGCATTCTTTAAACACCCATTTGTAAAGAAGGTATTATTTTACCATAATACCATGCTTCATTTATTCTGTACATTTCAAACAACGAACAGTCGAGAATCTTCTTTATTCCTAAGCATTATACTAAGCAATGGTCAACAAAAGTACTACCATCTCAGATGCTAGAAAAGTATAAGTTGGGACTTGACTTGCTAATGTATTCCTCCAGTGTTTTATTACACGTTCTTAGACGTGTCGGCTAAGTCACACCTTGTCATACGCCGCCCCTTCCGAGGATATTATTATATGAAGACGGCGGTTGGGTGCTAGTTATTTATAAAAGCTGAAACAAATACACATTTAACCTTTAACGTATAAACGTATTCAGTATTATGTTATATTTGAAACGGTTTAAAAAATTTGAAATTAATTAAAAATTTGTATGTAAGCATAGCATGTCTTATGACAACTGTCTTAGTTATTTAATGACTAGTACGATGCGAAGCAAAAACATGTAAATTCACTTTTAATGGTGTAAACAATTGCTGTGAATTGTATTTTTTTTCCTCGAATATTATTCGTACATGAATATAGATGCGTGATTAGATTAAAGATATAACTTCCCACAAATACTTAACAGGAGATTTTTACTCGACTAACGACTGGAAACAAGGGTACTATAAGGCTGAGACTGTCCCGGGAATTAAGTGACCCATTGCGTGTATTTAAATGTCACCAGCCAGCAAGAATATTTTCTGTCATACTGCTTGTCAGTTATTATTCAAGCTGTGACCCTAGGGCAATTGTACGACACGACTCTGTACTCATGTCCAACGTCAGCTTCAGTCGCTATTTTCATAGGTAAATATGTCTTATTTAGCGAAAATTTGTTCAGGGAGATACATTTTAAATAATCGTAAAAAATGCATAATTTATCTCATAACAAATCAGTCAAATATTTTTAGCGTGACACACATCAGATATGAAAGTTTGTTAGAAACAAAACCGCAGCGAATTTCATATTATTCATATTATTTTACTAGGGTGTCTAAAAAAAGGTATATAATGTTTGTACCCACAATAAGGTGGCCTGTTAAAAATACATATTAGCAGCCTACATTATTTACTGTGTCACAAAAGTGGTTTTCTGAAGACGTAGTTAAGTATTGCGTAGTTTGAATGTGTATAAATAATGTTTCCAAATTATCTTAATTATACCACGTAATATGGAAACAGTAAAAAATGAATTCTGCCCAACCTGGATTCGAACAAAAAAGGAAACAAATACACGAATAACGCCTTACAAACTTTTTTTATCACTTTTGTGGAAGATTGTACTGTGATTTCGTTGACATCTGTAAGACTCGTGTCAGTAACCAGACTACATAAACACAAACTTATACCCAGCTGGGCTTGTAATTCGAACCATGTACCCATCGCACTGTAAGTTGGTTTGCATCCCACTACGCTACGGAGGTCGAAACAAACTAAGCTACTGGGCTATGTAATGTATATCAAATGCAATATTTAAAAAATGTACCAAAATTGGTTAGGTTTAAAATACGTATATTTTTAGTAGGCCCTCCTGGGTGAACGTATTGTGAGTGTCCAAGATTTAGAAGTGCGTAAGAGGTAAGGACGAAACAACATGAGTATCACGGCTTGCCTAACCTCTAGGCGCAATCACTGAACTGGTTTACAGTCTTCTCGCCATCAACTCGCCTGTGTGAGACATTCAGTAGTCACCCTATTATTGTATGACTAAATATTAAAGGTAAATCTGTACTAAAAACTACTAATATTTGTAAACGATTCTGCGTGAAAATTTTCGTACCGAACAACAGAACACGGTCATTTATTTCGCAATGGAGTATGTCCAATCAACCAAATCCAGCTATGCACTCCCATTGCACAGATATGTCAAAGATCAGCAGCATAACACCCATTTGCGCCATTTACGGCAACATACACAGAGCAACAGGTTTGGTACAGTGAACCACGAGTAAGTTTGTGTGAGGCGAAATAAATATGTATTTGATCTAACAATATGTAAACTGCGTGGAATATTTACTTTTTTGGGCTAACAAAATGTATATTTTTAACCCACGCCGCATAAAGAGGGATGTCATAAGTTTGGTGTGTCTGTTTGTGTATTGTGTGTCTGTCTGCGGCATCGCAGCTCATAAACGAATTGTCAGATTTTGATGCAATTTTTTTGTTTGAAAGGTGACTTGATCGAGTGTATTCTTAGCTATGATTCAAGGAAATCTATTGAGCCGTTTACAAATCATCAGCTGTTTTCTATTTCTTTTTTTAATGAATGTGAACAATTCTACTTAAATATAGTATCTTATGAGAAGAGTTTATTTTATTTTTAATATAAGTCTTAACTTGAAGTGGACTAAACCCTCTTGTCGAAAGAAATTAATCTGCCAGACAATAAATATCTAGTTGATTTTAAGTTTTTTTATGCTTGTTTGGTCATACACAAATGTAGGCCTACATACGGTTGGCTGAACCAAACCTTTTTCTCTGTGTACAGTAAAATTAAATGTTGGTAAATACCTGGGTATTCACGTGAGTACCGATCTTTGAATTTTTTTTTATAAGCTGCCGTATGTTAGGCTTACTGAATAGTTTTCTGATAAACTTGCAATGGTACATGTTGTGCATATCACTCCGTGGCTTGGGAAGGCAGTCATCCTAATACGCTTATCTCTTATTTATTAACTTTCCTGATGACAATAGCTTCATTTACTATACTCCTAGACTGTTTACATTCTATACTTATTAAATTCAACAGATTGTTCTGCGAGCAGATGACCAACTAAGCTGCGCCATCCGTTCTGTCCTCACTATTCGTACGTAGATTATGTTTGCTTCTAGGATTAAATCAGCGAAATCCTAACCTCAAAAAAACGGACTTGGCTACACATTTACTAAGGATCATGCAAGCAAATTGCAATAAGTATAACGTTTATGAATACGAATGATGCATAAATACGATTTAAGCTGCTCTTGAGCCCTTATTAAACATATAGGAATACGTGCCTTAGACCAGTGAGTCAAGTCATAAAAAATCCTCTTCAGATTGTTTTCAATCATACTAAATGTCTAAGGCACAGACCTGTCAACGTCTACACGGGGCTTACTAAATTAGTAGGATTTGTTCAAATATTTAGTGAGTACTTAATGAAAGCAACATAAAGCCGTTTAGTATCCACGCACGCATGTTTAAGTAAGATTACAACGAAAATTGTTATTTTATAAGAAAACTGGATATGTATTTTAGAAAACAAAAAATAAGACATACAATGATAACTAACTGTATAATATTAAATGCAAACTAACGCGTTTAAGACAAAATTTTTATCAATATTAACTTAGATTAAAATGACGCCCGAAAACTCAATTTTTTAAATTGAGTTCATTGCTAACGTTGCTAAGTATAAGTTTTCACTACAGCAGACTCGAGGAGGGACAAAAAGCTGGAACATGTTTTCAAGGCTGAAGGTATGCGTACTTACCCGGCATTCACGACACAAAGCGAACTACGGGCTCGAAAGTAGTCGGCGTTTCCGCACGGAGTGGCCTTAAATAGCGAGATGAAAGTTCGCAAACAGCTGTGGATCCGCGTTGTATGCATCGAGGGGTAAAACTAGAGAGTGCATCATTATTTCCCAGGAGCGCGGGCGTCGGAGGCGCAGTTTATATTCGTGGAACATTTCAGGTGGTAAATTGAATGTTGGAATAATCCTGCCGTTGCCAACCCCCTCCCAGAGAAACCCTACTGCCATCCCTTCTAAAACCCCACCACTCTATGGATCTCACTGGTGGAGCTTGCCAGAGATGTTCGGAATCGCTTCTGAACCCATCGGACATTCTGGACGCAGCGGCGATGTGAGGGGTGTTAAGGGAGGGGGGGTGGCAATCTGCAGGGTAAGGGGTGAGATGTAGGTTCCGGGTATTTACATCCCGCACACACACAAAAAATTTTGATGGCGACCGAGATGGTCTCGAGCTTCGCTCGGAATAGGGGGATGGAAACGGGCGTGAGGAATTTCAAACAAGCATTTGGGTTTCAAACAATGGGTATTTTGGGGATAGAGAGACTTTATAATATTTTTTTTTGCCTCTACTCTACTTATATATACTGCTTACAATCTTACGCTAAGACTGTTTGTAGAAATGGTTTTGTTCCGTGCAGATATGTACGTATATTTTCTTTCAGGCTGGAGTTAATCCTGTCGCAGAGATTAAAGTCGTAATTACGGACCCGTTTTTCGTGCTTTTGCGGTGTTATGCTGAAGTCTGGTCGGATTAAAATGAACCAAATTTATGCTTTTAGTCTGTATTTTGTTTTCCAAAAGGTAACTCAAAAGGGTAGTAATATAGCTTAATATCAATGTAAATTTGTATAAAAGAAGATTCATATCTTTTATCACCAATTTGGGAACATCCTTAGCCTTTTTACAAACATTTAACAGTCAGTTTAAATTTGTTTTGATTATTTTCTAAAAATAGTTCACTTTTAAAAATACACCTCAAGCTCAATTCCATAATATTTTTATACAAGTTTGTCCTGCATGTACATTTCTAAAGGAACAGCAAACGATTTGTACATGTTTTACCAAATTAACTACTATCAATAAGAACCGATATATTACGAACAAAAAATAGAGATATTTCCAACACAAATCTTCTACTTATTAACCGTTTACTTTCAATTCACTAAAAAATATTAAATTAAAAAAAACATGTACAGGTAAATACAACCATATATGAATCACATTCAAACTTCCGAGAGTGAAATTTTTAGTACTTTGAAAAGTTTATTTAACAGTAATTTTTTACATTTACAAAATAAATAGGTTCTCCACTAATGTTTATGTAATAAATGAAATTATAGTTTTAACAATAAATTTTTATTGCTATCAATCCCTCAGTAAAATATATACTATTCTCAGTTTGTTAAACTATATGGACAAGCATTATTTTCAAGTTTAATATTTTACGTTTCTCTTTTTCCCATAGCGGACGTCGCAAATTGCAGGTCAATTCTCACAGGGAATATTACTCAGAAATGCGAAATAAAAAACAATTTTATCTACAAAGAAATTAAATTGCACTTTTTCTACACTACAGCTTAAAATGCATGATGTGTGGTGCATATAGTGCGCGGACAGGATCATTTTACTGTGGAATGCCAATACAGTGTCTTGGTAGTCTCGTACCAAATGGCTGTACCAACAGTACAATACATTTTCCAGTCAGCAAGTAATACGTACTGTGTCATTTGTTACGAGCTATAGTAAAATAAAAACGAAGCCACTTCGGACACGTTTAAGGGCAAAATTACATAATTTTATATTTCTTTAGTGTTTGTTTTATAGACGTTACTTGTGACTACACTTTCCACCTGTAAAATTTTTTTAGCTGTCATAGTTCTCCCATAGTGGCACATCAAAGTCAGAATTTGCACAATACAGGAACATAGGTTTAAAGAAAACCAAGCGACTAACTTGAATGAAATAATTTACGCTGGAAATAGATATTATAGGCCATATGCTACAAGATTTAAAAACACACAAAGACATTCCTTTGTACTTTAAAAAAATCTGAATATTATGACAATTTACTTGGTTTACGGCAAATTAAAAAACAAATGGCCTTTGTTATATGATCCATAATATCTCATTTCAGTGTAAATTATTTCATTCAAGTAAGTCGCTTGGTTTTTGTTAAAACTTTGTTCCTGTATTTTGCAAATTCATACTACCTGTCCTTTTACGGCATCGCCCTCGTGTACTGTAGAAAAGAGTAAAAAAAATTTAGTTACGTATTAATTGATGGTGTTACTAAATTTTCTCAGCATATCTTTAAAATAACAAATACAAACAGCTTTATCCAGCCCACTTCGCTGAGCGTACTTTAATTGCAGAACATCTTTGTTTTTTAGTTCATCTTTATTTCTCTATAAAATAGCTGTCCGGCTGAGGCTTTGCGCGCGTGAAATTATGTAATGTAAACAAAACTTTGGATAAAATATGTGATGAAGGCATTTAACAGCTAGCGTACTCAATAACAGTGAACTATAAATTGTCTTAGTTCAGTGTAAAGAGCGCGCGCAGTATGCTCGTATGACGTCATTAATTCCCATCGCGAAGTCTTGCACGGGATACGAACCCGTACCCCACCACTCCCACACCACAAACTTTATACAATACCTGAGTGAATGCTTAAAGGCAGGCCGTGATAATTCTTCCGTATGTACAGGCTACAGTCCAAAGAGGTTTAGGTTGGCAATAAGAAACAACTGTTGAATAATTTCTCCATGATCATTCTCTTTTTCCATTTTACTGCTTTTCACATCCTTAATTTTCGAATTTCATAAAATTCTGAATTTGATTTGTAGATATTTACATAAGCTTCATTCTTATTTTAAAAAATCGTCTGGATATCTCAACGGGTATAAGCGGTACAGATAATTATTTGGAAACACATTTTATATTTCTAACTGCTTCCAAGGACGAATTTCGAAAAATCCTGAAATCACTTTTTTGATATTTACATAAGATTTACTTAAAGCAAAATCCTTTTCAATATTTCCACTGGTTTAGGAGTTAAGTGGGATTGATTAAAAACACAATTTTTTTTAAATCACTTTCAAGAACGAATTTCGAAAAAAAAATTTAAAAACCATGTTTAGTTTTTTACTTAAGCAATAAAATCATCTCACTGTCTGAAATGGTTTAGGAATAATCACGGATTAATGAAAAAGTTTTTTCATTCCCGTAATTTTCGAATTTCGTAAAATCGTAAAATTCGCAATTATACATTTGTTTGGCAATATGTTGAAGTTAAAATAAATATGATTGCTATCCCGGTTAATGAGATATCATGGATTCTTTGATAACACATTTCATCCCTTTTCACCCCTTTAATTGTCGAATTTCAAAAAATCCCTCTTTGTGGGTGCCTACGGAACAAGGGGAAGCTTCTCCCAAAATTTCATGGTTGTAGGTCCAGCGGTTTGGACTGTGCGTTGATGAGTGAGTGAGTGAGTGATTGTGTCAGTCAGGACCCTTAACTTTGTATATTATGATTATAGGTATCTTGTTCAATAATAATATGCAACCATGGGCATATTCTAGCATTAGATTATCGAAACATTTGTATATGCGAGCAAAGGATAGTTAAATGCTGGTTAGTAATTCTGTGATTCCACATATTGCTTATGCAATGAGGTCAAAGGTCAAGGTTAAATCCAAGACGACGCTTGTGACGTCATCCAAAGTGGTTACTGGTAGTTTCATAAGAAGAAATTCAACTCTAGGTAACTGGACTGGAATCAATTACTTGTGCACTGCTTCACAAGAAGGAAAGAGCATTTAGTTCTTAGTGTCTGTCTGATGCAGAAGTTAGGGTAGAAGAGTGCAGTTTAGTTCGGGCAGGCTCTCACAGTTACATCGGAGAGTGAAGGTTTAGATTATGAAATGAAGAAGGAAGCTATGTGAGGGAGTGGAGGGGGGAGTTTGGGATGGGGTGTGGAGAGGGCAGTCGGGTGTTGGTGGGAATGGTGAAGGGGGAGTTGGGAAGGTGGGGGAGTAGATATGGAGGCCTGAAGGGGAGTGTGGTGTGTGTGGTGATGGCTGGTGGGTTGGCGGAGAGGTGTTAGAGGGTTGGGGTGGCGTGAATCGAGATGGAGAGGGTGGGGTGGTTGGGAGAGGTGATTTTGTAGAAGAGGGCAGGCTGTGGCGTGTTGGTGAATGGTGTACTCGCGGAGTGGTGAAGGGAGTGGATTGTGGTTGTGTGAGAGGAATGTAGGAGGGGGGTGGTCTGCGTATGTAGTATAGTTATGTATACGACAGGTCAATTCATTGGAGGGCGTTGTGCTGTTTAGATGGTGTTGTCATGTTTGAAAGTAGTCGAAGAGTCTTACATTTAAGTATGAAAAATTTGTTATTGATATTTAAATTGTTAATTGATTTTATTAGAAGCCCATCGGGTATGGCTATATTAGTGATAAGGTATAGTGGACTAAGGCAATAACTTAAGAATATTATAATTAAAAATTAGGTTTATGAAAAAAAAAATAATTTTTCTTGTTTCTTTCTTTTTTTAATTGATTTATTTTATTGGAAATCGATAAGATACAGGTGGACATAAGCAGATAACATTATCAGTATTGAAAACAATTGTTTTAAAATATAATAAATTATTTACAATATTTAAATAAATTTTCGAATTTATTTTACAGATTGATTTTATAAATATTTACTGTCAGTACCTGGCATGAATCACTAGAAATTGTTAATCTGCCCACTTTGTAATATGATTTTGGGGAGGGGGGACTAGAGATAATAAAGGAAAATTTTTACGGTAAAAAGAGAAAAATTTAAGGAATAACGGAAAGTTTGTGCGATTTTTGGGGAATTTTTAGAACTTTTTTACCTTTTGGTGAACTCTAGGATGGGTTCAAAGTCAAATCCAAGATATCTGCCGTGACATCACAACATGACAGATGACTCTTTTATAGCTCCTCATTCTTACTCCTGCAACGAAAGAAACGATGCCGTATACTAGTCGTTAATTTCTTTTTTAATTATTAACCTTGTTATGTTACATATAGCTATGCATTCAATTGTATCACACTTTAAACAAACGTTTTTATGTCAGCATAAGTATATACTGTACTCTTATAAAATATTAAGCTATATTTTATCAAGCATAAATTATAACAGTTAATTGCAAATAATTCAGTACCTAATCGACTATTATAAGTAATTTGAGTGGGTACGGCATTTTAAAAATATATTTAGTTAAATACTCTTATATCCGTGCCTTAATTCTAAAAATTAACAATTCAACTTTATATATCTGGTTATAAATTGCTAGCCTACTTTGATATAATTACACAAAAATTTAAAAGTTTCGATCCAGCAAGTTCTTAGAGAGTAGAGTATGAATATTCCATCATATCAAATAAATGTTATCTCACTTAATCTTCTACTATACTCCGGAATATTTGGCATGCAATAATTTCTTCGTAGGACAGTTGGAAAAGTATTAAACTACCACATACGCTTTAGTTACTTTAGTTAAGTTAAATAATTAAATAAAATTTTTATTAATATATATATTATTTATTTCTTGATTTAAGGATTACTATTGCATTTAAAAGTGAGATTATACTACATTACTTGCTTTAAAAGGCATTCCGTATAAAAATTAAAAATACCAAACAAACAATTAAAATTTAATAAGTTTTTAAAATCCAATAATTACCTACGTCACGTCTACATAAAAATCCTGTGTACTAATGTAGAAATACAATTTTCTTAAGACAATATCACTTAAGACAATATCATGTACTCTATCTAGCCCACAACATAATATTTTTTGTCCGTTCTGGAGAAATTTTTAAATATCATTATAAAGATAACAATTCGTAAAAAAAATAAATCGTAAATTAATAAAATATTTTGTTCAATATCATTATAGTCAATACGAAATATGTATGTGGAATTTAATTTGCTAATATGGTTTCAAGTTGATTTAGACGTTTATTCAAAATATTAGTAACATTTTGTAGATAGGGCCAATTTACAAAGTGTACTAATGAAATAGGAACAAGCCAGTTGTACAAGCTCTTGTGAGTTTAACCGAACCGTACTGTATAGACGGAAGCACGCTGTCACAACAGATATCTGGCAACTCCCTTCAACGTAAGTATCGCATGCCAAGGCGAGCTAGTTGGAGTTGTAGCAATGTCCGGCAGGTAGGAAGTCACTTATTGTACCACTGGGGCCAACAAAACAGCGCCGGCCATCTTAAAAAGACGACCAACGAGAAAGACAACTTTCTGTTTCTCCGCCCAGCAATTCGCAAGAGTTTCGAAGGGGCACTGCGCCGACAGAGCCATCAGGACCCCGATAGAGCCATCAGGAACAAGAGAGGAAGAAAATGGAAAGGCGATAGATACTACATTGACTGTAGACTGTGAACATCGCTTCTCTGTCTCTGGAAGGAAAACCTTCGTTGGATCTTTAAACATCTTCTTCCGCCTTTCTACTCTGTTCCGAGTCTAAAAAAAAATATCTTATGTGCAAGGTCTGAATATATGCAGTGTTCCTTAATGCGACAGTGCAAATCAGTCCGCGATATAGAGTAGAACATCGGAAGTTGTCAGTATTACTAGTGTCATATTTCAATTATTTTTCAAACTTTAGTTTGTCAGAGTATCAAAAATTAAATCTGGATCTCGAAGAGTTTGCCGGATATCGTGCATGACTCGAAAACTCATTTCTAAACTTTTTATCCCCTTAATTGTCGAATTTCGATAAATTCAGAAATTTGCTAATATGAAATTTTATGAGCGTGCAATTAGATAAAAACACGACGATAGCCCGTCGGGTTCGAGTTATAGGGCCTATCGACAATTCATGCAAAATATATATCAGCCTTTATCACCTCCCAAAATTTTAATTCCGGAAAATACCCTCTAATGCCCGCATACGCCTTCAGGGAATATTACCTTCATAGTCTTACAATTCTAGGTCCAGAGGTTTGGGTTGTTTGCGATGCCCCTCTGTGTTGAACTCTTTATGTTTCTTAATATGTGCTACTGGTGATGTTGTTGCGAGAGTAAATACAAGTCAGCCAGTCTTATTGTTGACGGATAACAAGTCGTCACTTTCCTCTCCTGGCGTGGATTGATCGGCCCGGTTTAGATTCCGCCCACACGACTGGTCAATCTCGAGACGCGCGAATCGGCCCTGGCGGTAACATACCAGGTCTCTCGCCGTTCGTGACTCTACAGCACTGCGTCGTGACGCCCAAATTGACGCCCGGCGGTAACACCACGGTTCGAAGTCAGTTGGCTCTAAATCTCTGCCTCTACTCCGCGTCGCGACGCTTGAATCGACACCGGCGGTAACACCCCGGTTCGTCGTCCTCACCCGTCTCCCGACGTCTCTATCTGCCGTTCAACTCCCCTGCGTTGCTCCTGTTTGGTGTTGAAACCCCCGCCACTTGTCCTGCAAGCTTTGGTTCCCTTGGGCCAATCAGGAGACAGTTTTTCAAAACCTCGAGGACAGCAAATTCTTGCCATTGCCGCATTTATTTATTTGTCACATCAATATTCCCTCATTGCACTTGACAATGCCACTGAGGCTCCTTAATCCTAATGTTCCTTATATACTACTTACTATTATAATAATTAACAATTGTATCTTAATTTTGTACAGGTGGCACTCTCCCCTCCCCCTCAACTGCTAAGGGAGGTACAAGCGGGGTGCGGGTACGGAGCCAGGCTGCCGTCCAGAAGCTGCACCTGCTCCCTCCACAGAGACGAAATATACACTTTTTAGTTTTACTAACATATAAACAGTAACATTGACTATTGCTTTCTCATTATTGTTCCATCGGCTTCGTGACAAGATGCCGAGGAGAATGAATGGTCGCATGACTGGTTAATTTTGATATTCAGAAATTATACTGATTAATTGCTATTGCTGTTGATACATGGTAATGGAAATCATTGTGCATGTCACATGACCTTCATAGTCTTACATTTCTAGGTCCAGCGGTTTGGGTTGTTGTTCAATATGTCAATCAGTCAGCCAGTGAAACCTTTTCCACGCAGAGATATTACAAATTAATTTTCACTTTATTCATAACCTAAGTATACGTATATATGGTTAAAAAATTGAAAAAGCGTAAAAAATTGCAATGCATGACTATACAGTGCTAAGGAATGTAACTCGAAACTATTTTATTACATGAAACCAGTGACGTAAAAACATTTATGTATATTAACAGTTATTAATTTCATATTCAATTTTTCTTTCATGTGAAATTGATGGTTGTATGTAAACATATGAATAAAATGCGAGTGGTAACATAAGGCCCATCTGATCGTAATGATAGTTGAGCGCAAATACCCGGTGCTGTGCAAACAAGAATACAATGCAATGAAAAAAAAAAAACAATTCGTCCCTCTGTTCAACAAGGAAGCGGCGCGATTGTTGTTATCCGGGCAAATATTTCGTTGTCAATTGTGCGAACAGCAGGCGAGCAGCCCCGCACGTTATTTTCAACAATATCTCGTTCCGAAATTTAATTTGCTTGGCTCTCGCGAGCAGTCATGCTGAGTACGCACATATGAAAATATATTCGCGCAGAGAGCAAACACAACGCCGAGCGCGAAACCATACGGCGGCTAGGAAACTGCTATTTTTAGGAATACTTCAACGTAAAAATATTAATAAACAGATATGCAGATGCATTTAAGACTGAGATAAATACTTTGACTACGTACTGTTTACAATTTCTAAGGTTAATTTTCATACTTATGACATCTAGTAGGATAATAAACGTGGTATAAGATGATGGTTGTACCGACCAAAATTGCAGATGTCGAGTTCACATAAGCTATATATATATATATATTTATTTATTTATTTATTTATTTATTTATTTATTTATTTATTTATGTGTACATAATTGTGTGTGTGTTACACAAGCGATGTAGTTTTATTTAAAATAGAAATACTTTTTAATATAATTGGTATACAGACTAGAAAGGATATTACAAGATTAGATTAATATAGAAGACCAATTACATTTAAAAAGTAATTGTGAATCAATAATCACACCAGTCCTCAGTTATGTTCCAGCCGCAATGCTTGAAGGAATTCACCCATTTACTGAGATCAAACATTTGAGTCATAGTTATATCAAGGACCATAAGTACCTTGCATGTATTACTGTTTCATTCCTGCAATGAGTCTACAGAGGGCGATTGACACGATTATACGTCTGTTCGCTAACAGATTGTTCTGTTTTATATTTAACAAGACGAAACAAAATGTATGAAAAATTGCACTCTTACAAAACCAGAAGAGTTTGCTTTGAACATTACATGTACTTACATAACACAAATCAAAAACTCTCAGTGAATCGCAAAAAAAAAAAAAAAAAAAAAAAAAGTTACATTTTTCGTTTGTCGAGTGCGAAACAAATTGGTATTAATGAACTATTTTGTTTCGAAACGCAGCTAAACAAATTTAGTTGGGTAAGTAAGATATTCAGTTTTATATAAATGTGTACGATTATATAAAAGCAAATATGATGGGTTACATAATTTCAGTAAAACTTATTGTTTTGAATAATTAGAAATGTATATTTTGTTAGCCCACTTAATCTTTTATGGTCGTGCAATATTTAGTGTTCACTTATATTTTATTTTATATTCTGGAACTTTTGGCAAAAAAATTGGGTAAATAGTTGTTTTATATGGTTTTACATATAATTCGTGAAATTCCAATAATCAAAATTGGAAACGTTAAACAGATGATTAAAAATACATGACAGCATACAGCGTTAGACACTATTTATTTATTTCATATATGAAACAAACAACTTACCATTTACAATCTCCACACCATCACTTTAATTAAATGATGTTAGGAACACAGGTATAAATATCCATTGCGTAAATGCGTTTTATGGAGAATGAAATTCAACAAGCAGGTTAAAGAATTATTTCCAACAAAATATTACACTTTGGAACGACCTTATAAACATCACAAAACCTCTTGCTTTCAGAAATAAAAACTATATTTTTACTTATGCACAAATTAATTTAATGCTCCAGCCAAACATACTGCCTTTAATTCTAATAATATTTTTCAGAGTTATAGAGTTTTTCAGTAAAATAATTGACCTCTGTTTTTTCTTTGAGTCACTAGATTACGGACGGTTAAGTAGGGCAAAATCCAAACTTTATATATTTGTAAGAAATATTGTTGGTTTTGTAGACTTTGCTTGGGAGAAGACTTTCCTCGAAAAATATTGTTTATGCAGTTTTCCCATGACGGCATTTCAAATTCAAAATTTGCGTATTTATACTACATTCACGCCGCGAAAATCAGTTAAAAATGGAATGAAATGTTTCTCATTGAAAATACGTGTCGCAGGCTACGTCTTGAAGTAAACAATAACTAGAGCCACGATTTTATGGCGAAAAGATTTTTGCAACATTTGGTTTCGATGCGTCATGTGCACACCTGCAGCTCTGCTACATCGTCTGTGGTTGGATGATTTCACTCTCACCTGGCCTTGGCAAATTATAGACGTACAGACTCAGAATAATCTTATTCTGATTGTTGGTGCAGTCAAATGAGAAACGTGTCTGTACATAGACACGCTGCCAATAACCTTGAAACAGAACTGCCGATGTGCACGTGAGTCACTGAAACAAAGTGTGGCAAAAATCTTTTCGCGACAAAATCGTGGCCCTAACAATAACGTATTACAAAATATTTCTGTACTATCTGAATAGTTTCTAAAAGTAACAGAGAATCTTTAAATTTCAGAAATTTTTAAAAATGTAAAATATTATGTAAATGGTTCATTATTACGTACTGTATTATTGCGGCCATATGCTATTGCAATATTATGACTTCCCAAAAATCTAAGAATGTGACTAAGGAAAAATGTACAAACGAAAAACGAAAAATAAGCCTAGTTTGGCTGAAGCCAACACATCCATAAACAAAAGAACAGAAAATGAAAGATTTCATAAGAATTTAGTAAGAAACAAATATAGGAAAGTAAAAAAGGACATAAAACTCAATAGTAAAAATACAAAATATAATTATCTGTTTTGTATTTAGACTTTTATGTTTATTTGGTTTTCCTTTATTTGTTATTGAACTAATTCATAAAGGAATCATTCTTATTCTGTTGTTTTGGCTTATGGATATGTTGACTACAGCCAAACAAGGCTTATTTCTTCATTTTTAGTTTTTCCTTTTCTTGTTTATTCGTAGTCTCATTCTGAGATTTCTGGGATGACATAATATTGCAATGGCGTATGTCCACAATAATATTGTATCCCATTGCAAGAAACTTTCAAAGTCGTAAAGTGTTTATATATATATATATATATATATATATATATATATATATATATATACATATACATACATACATACCTACACCAAACTGTTACCAGTCACATGTTGTTACAATATACACTATTTTGTTAAATTGTGTTTATTGGTTTTCATAGCGTGCATGAAGTAAAAACATGCAAATTTTGGCTTTGAACTGCTACTGTGGGAGAAATGCCAGGTTTTTTTTTTTTTCAAAGAGAAAAATGTATTCCCAATTAACGGCTACAAAACTAACACTATTTTACATAAACATTAATTTTTGATATTTCCCACGTGACCGCCCTTGAAGAAACCACCGCAGTACAATGACCAGGGTTGCCACATTAGGCCTATGACGGTGAGTTAAAACTTGTTTACTGCGGTATAATATTTCTTTCTCTCGTTTGTCCGCAATGATCCAGGGATAACGAGTATATTGGGTCGGCTCGTGGTACTACTATTAGTTTCACGGCCGGGGGAAGGGGGGGGGATCAGAATTCTTGAAACAATTATTGCGAGCAGTTGTCAGAACTGCAGAGGTACAGGACGCAGTGCAATGATTACAAGTCACACTTGAATGGTGCGCTCATAATTAAGTAGCTCATTACGTAGGAATTCGTACTGACGTAGACGGTTAAGGACGGCCCAATGTGAAAAAAAAAAAAAAAAAAATTTTTGTAAATTATTTCATTACATTATATAGTTTAGAGACAAAGAATCACGAAGTGAATGAAAAAAAAAATCAATATTTCCACAGTACTAAATTAATGTAACAAGTAACGGAGTTCTACTTTTTTATATTTTCAAAACAAATTTCAATATAACACAAGACTACCATGTTAATCCGTATTGTACTATGTTTGTTAGACACCAGTAGGTAATAAAGAAGCTTCAAGAAAATTTGTTACGTTATTTCCACGTAATTATAGTTATGTTTTGTAATATAATCCTAATAGAGATAAGAAAATACTTAACTTTGATTGAATGCTAACAGCGTGTCATGTAGTAAAAAATTGTCATTAAGTAAAAACTTTTTTTTTCCTATCGAGTGTGTGGTTCCTAAGAGTCTTCTAAATGTTTTCAAACGACAGACGAAAATTTGTTTCAATATATTGCGTTGATATATATCATTTACACAAATACAAAGATACTAAATCTTTAAACATGCCCTAAATTCAGAAATGAATGTCATTCAACAGTCTTAAACAGTTTTAACGTTTTCCAATTTCGAATACTACGTTTTAATTGAAGAAATTGTTACGGTGAAGACTGAAGAAAGTGAGTTCTAGGATAAAAATACCGGCATGTGTTAATTGCTCATGTACACGTTGAAAACTAATTGAATCAAGATAACATGGCAGACAAAAACAAACACGTTCATGTAACGTCGTATTTCATTGGATAATAATTATGTCACTTTTCCACACGGACAACTCTTGGTGAACTGGGTATTTACTATTTAATCCCTTTTAATTAAAATTATTTGTAAAATGGTTGATATGTATAAGTATTTATTTATATACATATGTATGTGTGTTACTATTGTTAATTGCAGTGTTTGGCGTATTGTTACTTGTGATACGAATATTATTCAGGTATTAATACAGGCTGTATACATAGTAATACTATATTTATGTGTATGGTACAATTTAACAGAAGTATGGTACATAAACAATAATTTTCCTCGTAGATAGTCTCTTGACGCATCGTACAATCTTCTCATTGTTGGAACCGCTGTCGGTGCACGCACGATGGATTCAATAAGCGAACAACGTCGCTTGTATTTCCGCTCCTCCTCCAATCCCCGCACACATCAGCTCTGCGGCGGCCCTGCTCGGGCGCTCATTGGCCAGTCTCGCTATCTCGTGTGTGCTCAGCTCTCTGGCTGCCCTCCCCGGAGTGTTCGCGAACTAATTATTGCTTGTTTGTGTGATGTGCTGGGACGGGCTCGGAGACTGAGGCTGAATAAAATATGAAGGGCGGGCGACGCGAACAAGGGCGGGCTGAAAGGGAGGAAGTTTCGGCTCGTGTTCGCGGGTCGATAACGCCATGATGTGTCATGAGACACGACGCTATCTGTCAGTCGACGGTGAGTGATCCCGACACACCGGCAGCAGCACAATACATAGTTTGGTTTCAGTGGCGGGTCTAGAAGGGGGGTCCAAATGGTCATAAACCCCTAAACTATAAACCAATATTGCAATGATATACTAAAAAACAAGTAATCTGTAAATGCATATCAGAGCAGCGTTACATTTTATTGACAATATTTCACGGAACACAATAACGCTGGAATATTTACCGTCATTTTGAATAAGAACATCATATATTACAATGTGACCAACCCCCCCCCCCCTGAAAAAATTCTAGGTTCGCCCTTGTTTGTTTTCTAGATTAGCCTGAAATATCCCAGGCTTAGAAGCCCGTGATTTGTACGAAAATATTCTTGCCCCAACTTATTTCAAAGCCTTACTTCTAACTCTGCAGTTCAGTTTATTTGTTATTAGAGAGCGTATTTGTGTAAAAACCTTCCTATTTAACTCTACAAGTCAGAATTGAATAAGGTTACTGCGAATAACCCACGTCTGTAATTTTCAGTAAAACGTTAAAACAAGTGATATTTAAATTCAGCCAATCACTGACATTGAAGCAGTGCTGCAGATGTGCACACGAGGCGCTGAAGGAAACTGATGAAGAAGTATTTTCACCAAAAACAAGAATCCCTACATACTTGCCAGATTTCGTGATTTTGATTCAGTGTTGCATAGGTGCGAGCATTTTTTTTTATGGTACGTACCGAACGTTCAAACGTTCCTATTTCGGATGAACATCATGTGAAAGTGCATAAGGAGAGAGCGACGCCTCCATGAAATTCTACTTTGAAATTTCACTTCTTTGAATTATATGTAAGAATATACTAGTTTATTTACTGTACTGACACTATTTATACTTTCATTGCTTAACATAAAGTGATTTATTTGGCCTTTGAAGCCATTATATTCTGTAGCCCCACTGTAATTCGTTTTACGGACAAATTAAAAAAAAATCCATTTAATTTTGATACAGAGTATCCTTTCACAGAATTAATACAACCCTTCCTGAACCTTCAAATAAATTAAATACATTCTGTGTGTGTGTGTGTGTTTGTGAGCGCGAGCCAAGCAGTCAGTAACGAACAGTGTTGTGATTGGCTCCTCGCATCTTTGGCCAGATTGGTGGTATTTGTGGCCAACCCAGGCCGGTCTTGCTTCATTCTGGTGCACGTTGTACTCGACTTGTGATACTGCAGTAGAAGAAGTTGGCTTCGAGGTAATAACCATGTAGTTGAATCTATTGTTTCTTACCCTTCCTGACTCAAATATTGTGTATTACGGTTACGTGTTCGGCTATTTGGAAGAAATTCAGATCCCAGTTTGATGGTAATATTGGGTTCTTTCGTTTCTTGTGATATTATATAACGAAGGGATATTACACCGGGCTAAAATTAATACCCGACAGTATCACAAACAGTAGAGACTGGAAATATGCGTGACTTCTCTTACCTGCAGGCTAGCCTCCAATAATATATGTGTACTCAAAAAGACAACAGCTGCTCACTGTTCGTTGTCACTGTGATACCACATTATTGGGTTTGAATTTATTATTGGCTCACTGCTCTCCAGGATGTGTCGAATTAGTCAAGAACCAATAGCAAAACTGACATAAACTCAGAAATGTTTTGAATCTTGCTTGTGTCTAAAAAAAACACGAGTTTTTCATGTCCTTGATCATTTGAAATTATTTTAGATTTCGAAATTCTAATGCGTGTTACATTCTTGTGTGTATCACGGTTTAGTAAACTCGTCCTTAAGAACATTATACCGAACTGCGTGGAAACAATCCTAACATTCTCATTTACATAGGGTGTTACGTACAGTTACCGCCAGTGTTAGTTAAGGTTTCTCAGCACTGCAACCTTGCAAACAATTTAATTAAATTAATATAAAGTAAGAAAGCGTATCTAACTCGTACAATTTTCTAAATGACTCAAGATGGAATTATACACTTCTCTACATCACAATAATTAGAAATAGAGAAGTGAAACAGCTAGTATGTCAGCAAATTCAGTAAAAAACGACAGCAAAATGGCTTCGTTGGCCAGCAGCATGGCGGAAACACGTACCACCAATAAGCGTAAGGTGACCAATATGCTAGCCGGCAGCCAGCCAATATAAAACCTGTCGTTCCCACATGCGAAAATCCAGGGACCGACCCCGTCGGGAATCGAGCCCGGATCGCCTTGGTGGGAGGCGAGAGGTCTGACCCCTCGAACACCACGGACACCCTTGGACTAATAGAGAATGGTGTGGGGAAAGGAGGGGGTAGCAAATCACAATTCTTACCTCGGGCGAAGGCAAGTCTAGATCAGTCCCTGCACTCACTGAAGCAACAGTCAGTAAACTAGTGATTCCAGCTGGTAGGTCGTTGTACCCGCCAAGTTTCCATGTCTATAGATAGTGTTATAGGCGTTTTATAAAGCTCACCTTGTGGAGTATTGTAGGTTATGTCTGTTACGTGACCGAGTTGTGTCGATCACAATGATCTAATGAACGCCTGTACGCTAACTTTATACACGGGTTTAGGACAGACCTGTCAAAGGATAACAAGCGTACGTACTTTACACCTGTTAACTATTTGGCTAAATGCAACTTCCGCAGAGCATTGCTGACGCGTTATTTTATTTATAATTGTGTACAATATTTGTTTAATGCTTGTTTCTTTGGTATTCAAAATGGCTACTTTTATCTGCTAACCGCCGCTTACCGTGCTTCAGGACAGGTTATGGTCACTGGTCCCTATTTATGTTGTCTTTACAAATTTAGTTTTTTAAATCCTGGAAGAGAGTAGGTATCCCAAAACCGTTATATAGAAATTCTGGGAATTGTTTGTTCTAAGTAGCCTAATTTTTTTTTCAAAACGTAAGTTTGCATAATTTTGACTAATTGCCTACTTTAAGGAAACATAATTAAATCAGGCTACGCAGTACGAAAAACTTCAATCATTTCTATGAAATTGTTTAGAGATATATGTTCTTGTTCAGGGTTTAAAGATTAAAAAATAGTAATATAACGCAAATAAGGATTCGTGGCCTCAAGAGAAGGGTTGATTGAGAGGCTGTCAGATAAATATTTTAATACATGAAATTTTTACTCGGATCAAGTTTCGAACATTCATGCTGGAATCAGAACAGCGCGACAGACGCGACGCGAAGGGCGCGTTGTGATACTAAAACTTGTCGTTATTGCCAACACCAGTTCGTCTGCCGTGCGATACATACTAAGAAAATATTATATGCAAAGATTCCATCGACACTACATACTATCATATTTTACGACAGGCGTAGATGATAATAATACTTAATTCTGTCTCTCTTTATTTGTAATAATGTTTAATACGCGTTAGTAATCCGAAATATTCAAATAAAGTCACAAATGCACGTTTGGTTAAAACTGTTATGACTTGCTTGAAATAACAAACAAAAATCTGTCGTAAAATAACAAAGAAAATGCAAGCTCCTACCGACGAAACAGATTCACCAACACCTGGGCACGAAACTAAATTCCATTTTATATAGCTTTGGTGCGTCCGTGGCACGAATAAATAGAAAAACCATATATTAGTAATTAGCATTGCGTCTGCTCTGTATTTGTCTCGTAGGCGACACTGAAGCCACAACGCTATTTGGGTGACATAATTGTTTGGTTTTCTTCGTGTCCTTTCGCGTCGTGTCCGTCGCGCTATTGTGATTCCTGCATCAAACAAAATGAAATATCGTGTGGCCTAACTTACCATTATGAGCTTTTAAAAGCACCTTTAGGTGGATGGAGAGCGAAAGCAGTGAATTTTCACAAATTTCGACATAATTTTTTCCCCTCGCTTATAACAGAAAATCAAGGCTCGACAATCCGTAGATTACACTTTTGTACTCCATCTTATTTAATTACGAAGTCATAGACATACTTATTTTTGAAGCACTGACGGTAGATAGGAAAAAATGTTTCTTTTTCCTATCTGCCATCACTGCTCCAATAATAAGACAATCTGTGACTATGTAGTAATGTAATAATTTGTATAAATGTATCATTTCCGGATTGTCGTGCCTTGATTTTCGATAATAAGCGAGGGGAAAAAGTTATGTCGAAAATTGTGAAAATTCACTTTGTTGGCGCTACATCCTCCTTTAATATCTGAGGCGGCAGCAGTGGAGCTGGTCTTCTTGTCGTATGTTCGGTCACACGAGCTTGGGTCATGTGACCTGAGGGACGCACTTTATACAGGTTGTCCAGAAACACACATAATAAGTAGAGAACTGAAAAATTCGTGTTTTCTTTTGGCCCCAAGCTAGAATTCCAGCAACTGTAAGTTCGTGCCACTTTCCCAATTGGCCCGTGACTTATTTGACACTTGCTGTAAGTCGCTTAGCCAATAGTACAGAAGCAACTATATCACTGCGTCATCGAGCAGCCAGTGAGCAGATAATGTCTGCTTGAATACACACATATTCTTGGAAGGTAGCCTATACGTCAATGAACCTGTGAATGTTTCCTATCTTTACTAATAATCTCACCACGCGAGTCCTTGGCTGAACTGGAGATGAAAATGTAAGGGGCAAAATGTTGTACGACGACATTTTACGTAGACTACACAATTTGGCAACACTGCATGAAGAAAGTTCCCTCGTGCGCTCCACGCCCAGATACCTATGTGCAGAGACAGGGAAATTTTGCCGATTCTATGGCCTGCATGCTAGAATTCACTATCCTATGTATACTCAAGACCCTATCATTTGTCCACTAGCTACTTCTCACTGGCACAGCAGACAATATACGTGACTTGGGTCTGCTTTAGGATCAGTGGCGGCTCGTGGGTTGTTGTCAGGTGGGGCTGCAGGTACCAAGAGCTGTACAGGATTGTGCGCTGGTTGACTCTACAGCCACTGACACGCTGATGTGCAGCTGCCCCTTACTACTGAGTGGTCACAACACATCTAGTAGCCGGCAAATGTTTCATGGTCATGTCTACGGCGCGTTCATCAGGAGTGTACAGTTCCGACTATCTTCAGCCCCACCTGGCGACAACCCACGAGCCGCCGCTGATTAGGACAGTGAATTCTAGCTAGAGATCGTAAAAATTCGCGGCACCACTGATCCTGTAGGCTAGCCTGCAAGAATATTTGTGAACCTAAGCCAACAACAGATGCTCATTAGCTGCTTGCTGTTAAAGTGATATAGGTCTGTAGTAGTTACATTATTATTGGCTCATATTCTTCCAGGAGGTGTCATATAAGTCGAAAGCCAACTGCGAAAGTGCCACAAACGTACAGTTGTTGGAATTCTAGCTTGTTCCCAAATGAAAACGCGAATTTTTCACGTCTCTAATTATAGCACGCAGTTCATTCAATCCGCGAAGTTTTGTTCTCCCTATTTATGTGTGTTACGTCAAGTAAATATAGAATCATGTTTGGACTGCTTGGTTTCAACCTGCACTAGGCCAGAACTGTAGTGGGAAGATAACGTTGGCTTACTTCTAGAACCTCGTAAACCCAGAATTTCCACATTTTGTATTTCAGGTGAATTTGGTGCTATTTTTATGGCTAAATCTACTGTGTATTAGCTTTCTTCTATGCTCAAATTTAAAAAACCCTTGTATGTATGGTGTAGTATGACTATAGGTCGTTCGGGATAAAGTGAGCACTAAAAATTTAACCTTTGAAAAAATCACTAGCCGTTACTGCATACATTTAAACATTAAGGCTGTCTGGCTCGACAAGGGCATTGCGTCAAACTAGCTTAATATTTGTATATTTTCTTGGATGGTCGTTAGACACCTCTTCCACTGTGAGTCCAATAGCAAGCAAGGGGACACATGATACGTGCGAAGATTGTGCTGATAACCCGTTCCTTCCTCTAACTGCGAAGTGGAGGCGTAGTGCCGACAGTGGCCAACAAACGCAGAATTCTAGTATATATGAAAATAGCGTATGTGTGAGTGAATAAGTTGTTTAGTAAACTATATTCAAGGACCTAAGCTAGTGCAGCATGCATAACAAGACAACACGCACAGTTTGAAGCAAATGCTAAACAGCTGTACTTATCTGTAAACAACTCACAGCTTTTCTTGCTTTTATTAAAACGTCATCGAAATGATACAACCAACAGATTGTGTAAAACAAAACAAAAAAAATAAAAATATGTAAAAAGTATTTAATGTTAAGCATTCACCTTTGCAGTAGTATTGAAAAACGTATCAGCTTTTTTTATGGCAAATTATAGCTTGCGAGTAGTAAAACACAAATTTGTATGTGTATCTTGCTCTGTGCCTGCTCAAGACTTACTTCTCACTTATTTGCTCTGAAAAATTTACAGTCGCAAGACTGGTTTTATGCCGTATTACAAATATTGTGTACTTTCTTTATGTGAGGTGATTAAGTATTTTCATAATAAACTTGTCGCTGTATCGTTTGTTTACATGATTTAAAGGTTAACTAAAGTAACACAGAAGTGCCCAATTAGAAACATATTTTAAAGTGTAAAACAGTTAAACAGTGAAGTTCCTTTTAAGGCGATGCTAGGGAGTTTTACAGTGCTAATGAGGCCGTGTTCTGGAAGATTGGGGTTGTGTCCTAAGTGCTTACCAAAATGAACTCTAGACTGTTAAGAAAAATTTGACATTTTTAATTGCGAAAGTAACAGTTTCATGCATTTACAAGGACGGCAGTGTATTTTCGGCTTAGTTATGATTTGGATGAGTTAGGGACTCTTATGCTAGCTATTATTCTAATTATTTTCTTCTACTGTCCATACCGTGTAAGAATTCCATTATTAGACAGATCATAAAATGTAGGACAATGTAAACAAAAACTTTATGTATCCTTCCACCACCATGTGCTTTCCAGCTGACAACCGAAACATGTCAACAGTAAGGTATATTATGATTGCAATAACACCCAAAGTGTGTTGTGATTTTCTTTGGATTTTTTTTTTATCTCAGACAAATGATTTATTTTCAATACTCTCTTCACATTAATCTTACTAGTGTTAGGTGGGCAATGTTAATGGAATTATTTCATATTACAGCAATGTATAGCCTACTACAATTATTTAAATTTTAACAATTTTTGTATACTTTCCTAGGTATGATCAAAATTTTAACATTTAATGACGTTACCAAAAATAAACAAACATGTATGGGCAACTTATGTTTTCTACTTGACATCTAAAAAGATTAAATAATAGTAGCTTATTTGGTTGCAACAAAACTGAAGTTGCAAGAGCTTATGATAGTGCAAGCAAACATATTTAAACTGAAATAATAAATATAATAATTCATGCAATCATTATTACAAATTATTATTTGTCGTGTTGGCTTCAATTTGGTTCTACGCTATCAGATAATAAAGCCGTATAAGCCTAGTTTAAGTTTCCAGTTGTAGACTATTAAACAAACTTACCTTTTGTTGTAGGGTCTGCCTTCGAAATATCAGTGTTATTATAGTCATGTGACTATACACTATATAGCCAAAATTTGTGCTCCCATAACCTAAACGGAAATAATTTACAAATAAAAAGCGTAAGTATTAAACAAACATGGGTAGGCCTAATTGCCCAAATCAGCTTTAAATCATTTTGTTGATTAACACACATAATTAAAGAGGTACACTTTAACGATCGGGAAATATACAGGCGTACGTCTTCTGGCCGTTTATTTTGGTAATATGTAGGCCTAAATTTTTACAGCTGACAGGCACAAAATCTCACGTGGACTTTATAATAACCACTTACTTGATTTAAAAAAAAACATGGACTTTTTCTTACAAAAAGAATTTATTGAGTCGGCGACTTGAAAAAAAGCATGTTTACATATAGGACTACAACATGAACCGTAATTATTCACCAACAAATTCTGTTAAAATAAAAGTTGGGTAAAATTTTTTTTAAATTTTATATAGCACTTTTCTCTGGACGGATTACCTACTATTTAGCGAGTGTTTTTGTAGACATGCCAGCTGAAGTTACTGTCTTTCGAATCACGTCTTAATATCCCGTTGTTGTTGGCGATTACACGTCGCGTATTTTAATCCCTGCATTGCAATATATTACAATTACATACATGCACAAAATATTAAAATAACACCGTACAAGAATCTCAAACGTACCGAACACACGAGAAGCTCAAACACACGCAACGCAAATGGCAGCTCTTTGTTTTGGATGCCGGACGTCATATCTCAGTGGCGATTACCGGCTGGGTTTTTTAATCCCTGCATTACAATATATTAAATATATGCACAGAACAATACAGTACCACATTATAAGAATTTCAAACACACGCGAATGCGGTAACTTTTCACACTCGCAAATGGCCGTGCTTTGTTTTGGTTTCAGGTCAACTGATAACGATGCGGTTGTTTGTAAATTAGTTATAAAATTACGCGATTTGAATAGAATAAAATAGTTAACTGACTAATGCTGGATACGAAGCCGTTTTATTATATTACGTTTCCTCCGAAATGCTTACTTATTTTTCATGTATAATGTACACTACTTTCAACGTCGGCGATGGAAGTTAACCGATTTGTTGATCAGGGCTGCCACTACTGCTTCATCAGGT